>JBCAUI010388846.1:0-14517 GCA_038406195.1 Haplosyllis anthogorgicola | reverse complement strand
TGCATTTCCTTAAAGATAACAATTGTAATGCATCATAGACAATAGGATATGATGCATTTCCTGTGAATTATACAACACTAGAGACCCAGCTTGCAGAGTCAGAGCAGACACCATATTTGACTACCATTGAAGAGACTACCGTTCCAGAGAATCTTCAAGCCAGGATGGACCAACTGAGGTGAGAGAGAAGTGTTGAGCATTGCCGGCACCAGGGCAGCAGGAAACCCCACACCAGCATGCAGGGATCCTTTGATCTCAAACACTGCAGTGGGGGATCTACTGTGTCCATGTCAACAGCACCCTCACACATATCTCCTGAACAGTGCCTTCTACAACCACCGGAGAGATGGGTGACATATAAAGAATCAGACCTCAGGCCCATCAGCTGGGTGCACATGCCAACCATACATCGCAATGAAGATGTCGACCCCTTCCTGAGTCCCGAGAAGTGGGTGAATTACATTATCAATGAAGTAGATTGGGACTGGGAGCCTGTCTGTCGCTGGAGTCAAGATCTGGCTGGTATCAGCACTAAACCCAATGAGCTGGCCAAGAGGATGGTTGTGATGTGGGGAGTGACCCAGATGATGCAACTCCAGTATGGACGAGACAACATCAGAATGGTGGCAGCACCCATCCTTTGCTGCCACTGCTTCTTGGACCCTGCTTATAGAAGACGGAGGACATCTGCCTAAAAGCTGAACTCAGGATGAACACCCTCAGTGCAGCACTGCTAAATGCATGTACCCTGACAGATCCACCCAGTTTCACCTACAATGAAGAAGACGGGAGTCACTCTGACCTGCCCAGCTGTGTCATAGAATTCACTCACGCTATGGCTTACATGAAGGTCCTCAATGTCAAAGACTTTCTGGCATGCTTAAGAGGCAGAGACACGAACTGCAGCCCCATGGTACTACACGATGACAGGATGTACTGTGTGGGAGAACTGATCTTCCAGGATCTTGGGGTAGCTCACAATTTGTACCCAGGCTATCCTCCATGGGCTGCCAAGGGTGCCCCAGTACTTGGGGGAATAGGGCGCAGTGCCAGGATCAAAGGGCACATGTGGCAGGCACCACCAGGAATGATGTCCCTGCCAGCAGAAGAGAAGGAGGCTAATCAGTGCATGGCTCACACAGCTTGATGATGGGGAGCGATGTAGGGTGAGGAGAGTCTGTTAGACAGGGATGCTCTGCCCTCCGGATCAAAGGGCGACTGCCCTCTGCCACCCCCACCAGACCGCATCGTCCCTCCCATGGACGTGTCAGTGCTAATAGCTCCTGATCAATCCCTGCAAGGCACTCAGGATGAGCAAACCAAGGGAGATACCCAAACTGAGGGAGATACCCAACCCGAGTCTAATCTTGACTTTGAACTATTCGAGGAGACTATAGTGGACCCACTCAAGGAAATGTGGGAGATTGCCTTCCCCTCCAGCCTGCAGGTGTCACTGTTAGCCATTGAGGTGCTGACCAGTGGTAGCACCATTCTCGAACACATCCACGAGGAGCAGCAGGTGGATCCACCCATGCCGGGGGAGTCTACTCATCCGTCAAACCCGAGACCCTTACTGGCACCACCAACACTCTGGGACATAGTCAGGATGGTGGTCACAGGCCAGACATCACAGGAAATGTCTGCCGAGAGCTTGACCTCATCCCAGGCTACTGAAGGCATCCAGAAAAGTGCTGAGGAGGAGATGGTGGTCACAGGCCAGACATTGCAGGAAATGTCTGCCAAGATCCCGACCTCATCCCAGGCTGCTGAAGGTGCCCAGGAATGCACTGAGGAGGAGATGGAGGGCACAGCCCCACTCCTCATTGACATCAGTGATGAAGAGATGCCACCCTCGACTGACTGAGTGACAGTGGAGGAAGAAAGACTGCTATTGCAAGAAGATGCAGGAGATGGAGAGGACACGGCCATGACTTCACCAAGAGAACTGACCGAGGAACCTAAGCACCTGGACAGCACAGTGAGCCCTCCATAACCTGCAGCCTTCAGCAGCATGGGACGGAGAGCTTGCCCACCGCTGGAGCAGCCGCAGGGATGAAAACCAAGATTGACTTAAACTACTTGATTTTGTCTAAAGATCTCTTAGCTTAATGTAAAGCATTGTACCTTGTATTTAGAATCATTTAGAATCATTTAGAATCATTGTTATTGCTTCTAGTAAGTTAACTTAAATGCATTTATCATGTTGCTAATGTATTGAATATTTTGTGTGTACAGTACAGGTATTTTTATTGTAATAAAGCACGTCCGAGGATGGTTGCTCGACCTGGGGTAGAGTGTGATGCATGGACAGTGCATGGCACTGGAATAGCAAGGGGACCCTTAAAACTAAAATATTTGAGACTACTGGCTGGTGCTAGGATAGCTCACGGCACACTGTGAGCATCCACGGAGCAATGCCAGGGTCTCAAACATGTGGCTGCTACCTGCTGAATTGATGGTGCAGCAGTGCTATTTTTAGCATTCCAGCCTGGCAACCACTCTGCACATGCGCACTGGGGTGTGTGCAGTGTGACGTCACACTGGAATCTACGTCATCATTTGGTGACGTTACCCGCACGTGCGGATGACGTCCCCGGCAGATAGTATAAAACTATACCACACCATTGTGCAGTGCACATTGGTCCCTCGACTCTTGATGAGTAAAGGTTACCACCTCGCTATCCAGCGTACCGCTCCTTTTAGGTCCTAGTGGCCCACTGATGTTCAACTGTTAACGCTATTCTTGTTATTCTTTTCTGCTGGAGGCACGCCATCATGGCCTCACTTTCTTTTGTCTTATTGTCTCACTAGCGAGTCCCAAAGAACCTGCTAGAATCATGCTCCTAAGTAGATGCATTGAACCGGAACACATCACCCTTTCAACCAGTCAGAGGTGTGAGTTGCTCGCACCAGCAAAGATATTGGTGCCCACAATCACATCCCACATGCCGCATGTGACATAGGGAAGGGAGGCCATCAACTTGTCCATCTTGTATCGGATAATGTCAAACACGTTATCGGGTTGAGCCAGCAATGTGAATATTGAACATTGGAGGCCATCTACTTGTCGATGTACAGTTATGCTGACTCCCAAAGTGTACATTGGGAGGTATTGTAGATTATGTCTGTACTTCACTATCACTTTGCCATGGATGTCATTGTTCATCCCCCAACTTGTAAAGTTATATACACGTTCCAAGGCCCTTAGGCCTGCTTCAAGTTCCATTTACTCGACATTAAGCCCCAAGGGCAGGGAAAGGGTTCCATAGTCTAACAGTCTCTATTATCAAGTCACCAATCAGGTAATCTGGTCACAGAAAGGTAACGTTAACCAGTCGAACCTGTCCGTCAGCCTTTCAGCACATTGATATATGTACACTTAGGTGAAACAGGTCCAGTTTAAAGACACATGAGTATCCCACTTTTATGCCCTCATTCTGGGTTGTGTTATAATGTTCATTAATGGTGTGTACTATCCTGATTACATCTCTTTTGTTCATGTGGGTGTTTATCATTGCCTGTGGGCATCACAACACCCGATCCTGGTCATGGCACCACTTTTTCGTGATGCATCCCCTGCAGGATTATGTTGGGGTCACCTGGACAGCTGGGGTCAGGCTGATGAGGATTAAGTTGAGATGCCCAAGAAATCAACACCTTGTCATGATGGTAAATTCTCGTTGTGTTTTTATTGCTTTCTGTTTAGTTACATGAGCTCGAATTTAGAGGTTGTACAATTGTCCAATGTAAATGTGATTATAGAATATTCCAATACATGACGCTGTTTAACAGAATGTTGTGGTAACACAGTTTCACTCTTGTGACAGAAGCCCGTGGCTTCTTATAATCCCCGGGTACCTTTCCTGTACCCTATTTCAACCATGGGAGTCTGCCTTAGCTCCCCAAACCCTAATCCACCCTGGTTTGGGTCAAGCGCAGTCCCACCCAGCAGGTCATACACCCTGACTGGCTGTACACACTCACTCTCACTTACACATACTCTCTTTCTCTCTTCATATATATGTCACAGTACCTCCTAATGTCAGAACCAGACTAACCAGTCCTGGGTGATGTCTCGGGTGTAGTCAGGCTGTGACAGCACCCCAACTACCCTTGCTGTATTTGGGTGTTCCCTGGTTGGCAGGTGATCCCGCCTATTAGATTACTTTGGGGAATTATTCTCGACCATGGCAGTAGCTATCCGGGCTTCCATGAAGCCAACTACAACTAAGATGACTCGAGCTCGCAGAGAGTCGAGTCACCGACGTGAAAATAAAAGAAAGACTAGTCGATTGCGATTAGAAACGTCCTGCACCAAAGCGGCAACCTGGGGTTCGAGTGGTTGGGTTAGATGTTAACCCTAGGAGTCACCAGTGCAGTCTGCCCCGAAGTCAGGTCGACCTTGTATTTTATAGGAAGTTGGACCACACTTAATGACGTAAGAGGTGGTCACGTGACAGACACTGTGACATCATAAGAATGACAACGTTCCAATGGCATCACGGTGGCCACGCATGTGCAACCAGCTCTAGTCGACTAGTAGTTGACGCAGGTAGGCCAACCACAGGTCAACCAACGGGAACCTGACCGACCCGATGAAAGACCGAAAAAGGGCCCTGGAACACCGGGAAAGGTCAGGGAACCTCGCTACCCGACTCTCTGGTCAGGTTGCAGGGTTGTAGGATGTGACACTCTCCCCCAGATCCTCACATCGACCTCATGGCATGCTTTATTAATGATGTAAAAACAGTTAAACAAGTAAAACATTATGCTAACACGAACAGCAGTCGGCTAAATGTGAACAATGAGGCAGTCGAGTACACAGCTGCCTAACATTTTTTACAAAGACTACGATCTCCATTTATGTTATTTACTTGATGAGCAATTAATCATGTGGATAACATGGCATAGATCGACGGAGATTGCAATAAACTACCTGAATAATATTGATGGTCGAACCGACCTAATGAGATATTCTAACACTAAAGTGACTACTTTAACACGACTATGGCTTAAACTTTAACGTGAATGATATGGAGAATATGCAGGTGTCATCTTCATCTGTATCCTGGAGTATGGAGACATCGGTATGGGGTAGACAGTCGATCACATCCGTCCAGCCCAAATGTGATATCCAACAGTCTATTCGGGGTCACCTCTGGGGAGGTCTTCGAGAGAACCACTGCTGAGCCTCTTCACAGTGGGGCTGGAGGCATCCGTTGGCTTGTCGTTCTTGCATTTGTGAGACGGTGATTGTATGAGTGGCAAGGCCGGTGGCCTGCCACTCTCAACCATAACGAAGCTGGCTTCAGATCCCCGCAATGTCTGGGAGACTGCAGACCAAGACCTCATCGAAACATTGTCATCTAAGATGGTGAAATCAGAGTGCATGGATTCGGTATCGGCCTGTGTTGTGGTGACTTCCCTTTCGGTACTACAGACCTTGGCGGTTAGCATTTCAGTGGGGAAGTCGGCGATGACTGGATTGATCACAGTGGGGCTGGGGGCCCTACCTTCAAACCCAGGTGGGGGTCCCACAGCTGAAGAGCACATGGTGTTGGCCATGTCTTGTGGAAAGGTGGGCACCAGAGTAGACATCTTGTCTCAAGTAAGAATTTCAGCTGCCTTCACCAGTGTAAGCTCGACGTCTGCCCTTAGGGTAGCAGAGTCAACAGGAAGCTCGGCCAGGGGCCCTTGAGTGGCAGTGTTGACATTTTTTTCAGGGTCCTCGAAGTCATGACTGAGAGGGGTTAGACCTTGTGGGGATCGTGGGACTTCCTGACTGTTAGTAGTCGACTGATACATCTTGGCCATTGGGTCCCAGATCTCTCCTCCCTTGCCCAGCAACTCCTCATTGATACCCCCGACTGCTCCCTCGAGGTCAGCAAAAGCACCCTCGCTGACATCTTCTAGGCCAGGTATTTCCGGACTCTGTGGGTGACGTGTAGTCCCTCTACTGGGTCGTGGGGGTTCAGACTTCTTGGTGTGCAACTTGATAACAGCTCCTCGCACTACTGCCTTCTTCTGCTGGGTACTAACGTGGAAATCACCAAACAGAATATTGGTCAACTGGGTGAGTTCCCTGTCCAGAGGCCAAGGATCCTCAGTATTCTCCTGCCTTTGGCAGTAGGCAGCATAGAAGCCACCATAGCCAAGATCTCCCAGGTGTTTGGAGCAGTGGCGCAGGTCCTTGACAGACTTCGGCATGAGATGATCTGGATGACCCATCATCTCAAAGTGGTCGGCATTGAATGCACCAGCCCTAATTGCTTGATTGATCAAGGCTCTGCCATAGGCATACAGTCTTCCCCTTGCCATGTCTTCTGGTTTCTCATGGGCGATCTCGTCCTTTCTAGAGGGGTCATGATATCTCCTGGCCATGAACTCCCAGATCCTCAGAGCACTAGGCTCTGGGATCTGGAAAAGGCGGGTACAGTTGTGGTCAATTCGGGCTCACTCAAAGAAGTCAAAGGTGTATCGGATCCTCTTCGCAACTGTTTGGTAGGTCATCGGGTAGATGGAAGAAAGGATGTAAGCCCAGTCCCGACTGTCTTCATCATTTAGGCTATCAAGCCCATATGGACAGGCTTCTGCATGGTATTTTAGGAGTTCAAACCGGGGTCGGGTAGGTCAAGTCATCCTACCCTTCATTCTTCTAGTGTATGATGTTCCCGGAATTTGGAGCGATATCGTCTCTGAGGTTCTTCTGCTTGGGAGGATGGTTGACTCCTGCTGGCAGACCTGGTCTGCCAGTCAGAGTGATGAGCTTTGTCTCTTTGCCGGGGGTAATGGTGGTCAGAGCTAACTCGGGAACTGTCGGGCATGGCGCCCTCAGTGGATGTTGACTCACGATAGCGGTAATCCGTGTTAGCATAGTAGTATTTTGGTTGTGCCATCTTATCAGTAGTTTGTTTGTACATGGTGGTCGACCCTTCTACGGTTTGTCAAACAGTGGTTGGCCTTGAAGTGTTAGACTCATCAGTGTTTTGCTCGTTAGCGGCCTTGGAAATGGTGGAATGTGCAGGTACATGTACCTTGCTCTGGACTGCCGGAGTAGTGGATGGCTTGTTCTTGAATGTGACTTGTTTCTTGTCCCACCTGGCCAGGGGTCCAGCAGAAATAGCTTGTACCTGTCGCACATCGGGTTCAGGTCCAAGGCGCATGGCTATGCTCTGACCATGTGACCTGGGACTATTGTGTGGATGCATCTTCACTGCTTTCCGGAATGTATTTCTTTGCTGAGCGGGGTTCAAATGGTCGTATTCTTGTCTCAAATGTGCGAGCATGTCTGTGATTGTGTGAATGAGGGGTGATTCAGCAGTGAGGTCACGTTTTGGTAAAGCCTGAAGCTCCTTCATCAGTTGCCGGGTGGTATCTCGGATAGTCACAAACTGTCCTTTGTACTTTGGGTAGGTTAGAAGTTTGCCGGCACTGTCGGTAATGAGAGCATGGTTGAACTTGGTACTAGCTTCAGTGATGGTTTGAGGGGTAGTCGGGATAGGATCCCTGGAGACCATTGGCCCCCTGCAGAACATAGCATCTGACATACGCTGTAGAACTTCGCGTGGAAAGATAGAAGTTCACCCTCTAGATAAGTAAGGGCTGTATTCGCCTTCTCTCTGTTTGGATGTGGGGTCGGCACCATTCCGATACGCGGTAAAGCTGAGAGGGGGATGGCAGGTAGCCTCCCCAGCCAGATCTCTATCAGCTCTCCTCATGATCTCATAAGCCTCTGCAGCCCATGCCTCTAGTCAGCCTCACAGGTTCTGTTCAGCCACCAGAAGCAGCATAGGATCAACAGTGCCAATGTCAGTGACATATCCGGCACAGAACTTTCCATTGATGACATCAGAAAGGGCACATCGTACAGCCACTCTGCACTGTTGACCATTCATGGCTTCTTCCCATTGAACCCACAAGGTGCTAAGGACAGGGTTCAATGTAGTTCGCACATTCTCAGCGTGCAGGTCAAATAAATCCAGTTTCTTTCTTCGCCGTTCATCTGTGGTGATGCCTTCTTTGACAGCGGCCAGCAGCTGGTCAAAGTAGTGCCATGCCTTCTTGTGGGCATAGTTATAACTGCACCAGTTTTTGCCAAAGGCAAGCAGGTCTTGAATCAAGATGACATGTGTTTCCAGGTCGGGGACCTGGGCACACAAGTCCATCAAGTAGCCCACCATTGTAGCATGACCTCGCAGGTTTGTCTTCCCACCCAGCATGTTAAGGTCGACTTTGGTACCATTCAGGCATCTGGTGTAGAGCACGATACTGAAACATGCAAAGCCACACACACATTAAGTTAAAGTCGACTAATAGTTAGTCGGGTTTGGTCAACTTATCACTCGAGGTCAGGCTCCCCCAGAATACTCAGCTGCATTCTCTAATGTTCATGCAATGATGGTGGTCAAGCTTGGGTTAAGTTGCAGCTGGCAGGTTGGTATTTTTCAATTTATCTCTCTAATTGCTGTCCCAGTCTTGCTAGTTGTGTGAGAATCACTCTTTAGTGGTTTTGGAGCAAGTATTTTGAATTTACATCCCTGGGTGGATGGATCTTAGTCGGTAGCCAACTTGGTGGTTATGTCAACTACTTTATGGTTTTGACTTTGTAATTTGTGTGAGTAGTTGTTACTTGACCCGGTGTATGGTTGGGCTTCACTATAGTTGACTTGAGTAGTAGTCAGGTTCTGCCTTGAATGATCTACATTAATGGTCCATGGTCGACCATTTAGTCAACCTCCCCATTAGTCGACCTCATACTTCATTGTCAGTCGACCTTGCCTTGACTGTTAGTCAACTAGACCATTGGTCGACCTCTGCCTTGTGACAGTAGTTGGGTTCAAAGTAATTGACTTCTCAGCTTTTAGTGTAAAGATAACAGTCATTTGCTTTAATGGGTGGGTAGTCGGGTATTGGTCGGCCTGTAGTCGACCTTCCAACTCCCCCAGATTTCTTTAATATGTCGTCTAATTGCAGAACCTGCAGCACGAGCTACTTTCCTACTTTCAAATCGAGTTATGATCGGCCATGAGTCAAGACTCGTCGACTTCCAGAAAACAGCAAAGAAGAGGCTCTTTCATATCACAGGGCGAAACTGAAGAATCTGCCAAGACACTGGTCACACTAATGGGCGGTGGCGACGCATCAGTACCACCCCTAGGGGCCAGCCAGGATGTCTCGTTCACCGACATGACTGTCTCACAGAGACTCCAGCACCTGGAAAGCCTCCACGTAGAAGCCTTTGTTCAAAATGAGCCATTCAGAACAGACATATCACTAGCTCACGATGAAAACATCCTTGACTGGGGTATGTGACATGGATTGCCACAGCTCAACTACCTTCCCTTCGAGGTCCGGTCTCAGGAGTCCATGCAGGAGATGATAAACACTCATGCTTTTGGAGACTACCAAGACTCCACAGAGCAACCGCCAGAAGACTGGGACCAGGATCCTCACGTCGCACTGCTCCTGACAGTCATTCAGCCCATTTCCGGCACCAAGAAGCACAAACACACCTATGCCATGGTGTGTGTGCATGTATTCTCTGACCAAACTAGATGGCCGATAATCGACACATTGAAGCAACTCAACACTATACATGCACTCAGCCAACCTGCACACAGGGTTTTGGTTCATACTGATAAAAAGACTTGTGCCGGCCAATGGCCGGTGGACAAATTTACCGGGAGTGCCATCCCCATCCTGGTGCACTTTCTATCACATGAGGCGATTGTCGCATTGAAGCAAGGAGAGGATATTCTGCCTCCCATGCCACTATCCCAGCTGGTCATGCAACGGATGACCATAAACAAGGACATGTACGGCATCATGCCTTTTGATACCTGGTCGGACTTGTCTGAGATGCCCCAGATGAAGGACACTCGACTTTCCACTCCGCAACCATGCTCCTGTATTCATGGCCTATCACATTGACCCCGTTGACAACCTAGGTTCCAAGGGTGATGTGGTGCAGGTCGTAGGTGTAACTGACAAAGTGCAGGACAAGATCATCCTGGACATGGAATGACTTCACATCACTCAAAGCTCGAATTACACATATGGCCTGCAGGACAGATACTCACTCAACAATTGCAGATACATGTCTCCAGTTCACGACAATCCAGGTGCCCAATACATTTCCATTTTGAGGGCAATCTCCTTCTAGAGGGTTATCGAGCTCAGATGTTGTATGACTTCCAAATGCAGGTGTGCTGCTTGGAAGATCTCCGGCTAATATTCGAGTTGAATTCTGTTTTCGAGGATGAATCCAGGAAGACCATCAAGAAGATGCGGGAGGTCATATGTGGGCACCCCAATGTCACAGAGGATGAGCTCTTCAGGCTGATAGGAGATGCTGATGCTGCAGGGCGAAAGGCAACCAATGATGCTCTGAGTGCGTGCATGGAAGAGTTGGTGAAACGTCGATCATCCTTACTGGATGCCGTTTGCTGAGACACGATGGCTCACATGGGGATGGTGATGAGAGGCCTGGCTCTATCCCGGAAATACTCTTGTATGGGCGATCTCGCCCAGGATTTGATAGCATGCGGGTTAGACTTTGCCTCTGCCATCGACCATCATTTTTCCTACCAGGATGGCTTGTCCCGTGCCAGGTGTATGATCTTCTCATGGAGAAAGGATGATCTTTGGCGGTCTCTTGATGAGCTGTACACCAAGGACAACATCCCTGCCATGGTCAATGTCGCCGAGTCTGCAGACGAAGAAGGTATTGTGGTGGATGACAGGTCAGACACCGCACCTTCCACAACCACGACCATGCCCCCTCCTCCAACACCTTCTACGAGTGGCTTCATGAGATCATCCATGGTCATAGCCAGTTCTACTATGACTACACCGGTTGTTTCTCCAAGATTGTCCATCAGCCCTATACCTACTTACACTCCAAATGTGTACCCCTCTCCTGGGATGTTCGGTGCTCCGGGTATGTTTGGCACCCCGAACACACCTTGTCCACAGTCGAGCTTCCTGAATATGTTCAAGCAACTCGTGGGTATGACAGGTCAGAATCTGCTAGCCGCTAGCCTGCAGAAACGACATTGTAGCCCACCAAACCTTCTACAAGCTAAGAAGAGCAAACCCGACCAGGGCAGATCTCCAACCGCTAAAGTAGAGGTTGAGTCTTCACACCAAGTCAAAGACAGGGGTGAAAAGGATGATGATGACGATGAGGAAGAAGACCCTTTCGCTGATGAGGATGAGGACAATGATGAGGACGTGGGTCGTGCCCGTGACAGTGAAACCGAGTCCAAACCTGCTGGAGAAATGTCGGAGATGGAGGGCAGGAAAAAGAAAAAGAAGAAGGTACCCGCAGAGACTGTCAAAACCGAGAAAGAGAAGAAGGAGGCCTCAAAAAAGGTGAAGAAGAAGGCCTCTGAGGAGGCCAAAGGCAAGGCTTACGCCACGGCGGTCGAACTTCAATGAAAATCGTGGGCTGTAGACAACACCGAAGCTCTCTGTTCTTCCACACCATATTTCAGAAGGATCCCACCTGGTCCGAGTCGAGGAAGACCACGGTTACTCACGGCGAGATTCGGGAGAACTATAGGCTTAGGCATAAGGCCAAGGTGCGTTACATGGATGAAACTGGAAATGATTGGCCCAGATGGATTCAGAAGGCTGACGACCCTCTCGCTGAAATTGTAGCAGCATCCAAGAAGCCGGGTAGGACCATCAAGAGGCCGAAGGAGGATGGGGAGTACCCAACTCAATATATCATGTACATTGGCATGAAGCCAGAAGACACAACACTCGACAAGCTCCTTATCCCTCCACACAACCATACTGCGCTGTCTTCTCACAAGCTCACAAGTAAGGATGTAACCCGACACCACTTCTGCCCATTCTGCTCGTACATCAATGCAAACTACAACACCTATGCCACCCATGTCCTTGCTGAGCACTACCGGTGCATCTTGATGTGCAGATGCTGCAAGGTGAAGATGCTCAACATGAACATGACACCCTGATCCCAGCATGGAGAAGCCCACAGAGCCTCAGGGACCATCTGACCCAGGTCCATCCTGACGTCGACAACGAGACACCAGAGTCGAGTTGCATCACTCACCACACTTAGGTGACCTTAGGTCACTGGTCAGCGAGTGTTCTCTGCCTCTCTCTGGCCTTGCATCCACGTCAGCGATGTTTTTCTCGTCTTCACAGTGTCTTAGTATCCTAGTGTCCACGCACCTGGAATTACTCCGGTGATAGTTGCTATTAACTGACTACATGAACTGATACCATAAAGTGTTCTTAATCGTTAAATGCTCAAGTCTGTATTCTATATTCTGCATCCTCCATCGGATTTTCTACCTTGGGGTTTGTCGTCACGAGGGTCGTAAAGTGAACAAGGATTTGTCCGTCCAGTGGAATTGGGCTCATATCTGCCCCATCACTTGGTTCTGCAGCAGAACAGATGAAGAGCAAGTGATTTCAATGGGTGATCTTCACCTTGCCCGACCCATCTTTGATCTTGTCCACCGAGAGGTCTTCCGCGATTTCGCCCTCGACGATGTATGGGGTATCACCCCATTTATCATTTATCTTGCACTTGCCCATGTACGCATCAGTTTGCATTAGGACTACGTCCCCTGACTAACATGGCTGAACCTGTGTTTTTGTCGTAATATCTCTTCTGTTGCTCAGCCTCCCAGGCCTGGGCATTGCAAGCCTCCTTGAAGGTGATCTTCAAGTGGTCCAAGAGGGTAGCGACATATTCAGGTACTTGCCTAGGCTCAGGGCTCCCCTTATCATCAGGAAGTAGAAGTCTAGGGGGAGCTTGCATGACCTCAGCCAAATGGTCTTCCCATTTGAGCTTCTTCTTGCCTGACAATTTTCCTATCATCCTCATGAACGTCTCGTGCATTCTCTCCATCTGACCATTGGTCTGGGCGTGATAGGTGCTGGTGTGGCATTTCTCGACTCCTAGCAATTTGCATAGTTCCTCAATGATCACACTGGTGAAACAAGTTCTTTGGTCACTGAGGAGCCTGGCTGGGGCTCCAAAGTGTGCAATGACCTGTTTGTATAGCACATCGGCTACTGTACAAGCTGTGTAATCATTGGTCTTGAATGCAAATGCAAACCTGGTGAAGTGGTCGGTGAATACCAACATGGGTATCACCTTAGGTTGCTGGTTGAGTGCTACTGGTCACTCAATACTCGTAAAGTCCACATGTAGTAATTCAAAGGGAGCTGTAGCATAGATCGGTATGAGTGGAGCTTTAAAACTCCGAGCTTCAAATTTGATGCATCTCTGACACCCTCTAACTGCTTTGCAGGTTTGCTCGGTTAAACCCGGCCACCAGAATCATTCTCTGAGTAGGGACAATGTACGCTCTTGTCCTTGGTGCCCTGCATCCCAGTGACAGCCATCAATCGTATGCGGTATGCGGTATGCGGTATGCGGTTGGGACGACAAACGAAGTCTCTGGCTCTGATTCTCCCTTGGGTGTGCACTTGACATAGAGATACCCATTGATGTACACCAGGTCATCCCTTTGTTTCACATATGCCTGGCCCTCCGGGGTTTTAGAGTCATTGTCTAAGGCTGTTGCCAAGGGTCTGACCTTACCGCCGAGAACCCAGCCAGCTATCTTGCTCAGAACAGGGTCCTCTTTCTGGGCTTGCTGCCAGTCAACTCTGTCTATTGACTGATACTTGGCCATACGGGCCATCAAGTGTACAGCGTCCCCAACAGTGGTCACATATTCTGACTCAGATTCCCAGGATCATAGCACCATCCAGTAATGCTTTAATGTCATCACTGTTGAGATGGATGGTGTCAGCCGGTCCTGGTTCACCCTCTTGTTGGGCTTCCTTCCGGTACTTCTCTAGTTCCTCATCAGTCAACTGGCTGTCTTTCTCTAGTCGACTTAGCACATCAGCCGCAACATTCTTGGTACCCTTTACGTACTCCAGGGAGAAATTGTACCTCGCCAATGCTCCCACCCACCGATGGCCAGTAGCATCGAGGATAGGCATGGTCATGACATAGGTGAGTGGGTTTTTATCCATCTTCACCTTGAAGAGTATGTGCATGAGGTATTCCTTGAACTGCTTGGTGACCACCAGAAGCAGCGCCAAGAATTCAAGTTTACTCGAGTGGTAGTACATGTCCGAATCATGGAGTGTGTGGCTCGCATACGCTACAGGGTGCCATTTACCATCATCATCCTGTTGTTGTAGGTCGGCCCCGAGGCCAACCTTCGACGCGTCGGTGTGTAGCAGGAAAGGTCGATCAAATCAGGCAAGTTGTAGGATGGGTTCCTTCATCAGGGCACCCTTCAGTTCCTTGAAGGCCTGCTTGGCTTTCCACAACAAGATCACAGGCCCCTTCTTCTTTGCTGCTCCGGGACCTTGGAGGTAGTCCGTGAGTGGCTTTGCCTTTATTGAGAACCTGGGTATGAAGCACCTGTAATGTCCGGCGAGGTTTGTGAAGGACCTGATCTGAGTATAGTTGGTAGGTTCTTTCACTCTCTGAATAGCTTCGATATTGGTCTC
>JBCAUI010388845.1:0-28173 GCA_038406195.1 Haplosyllis anthogorgicola | reverse complement strand
CCATAAATTAAATATAGTGGCGCCCCTAGCGGGGAACCCCACGTTGATTTGTAGCTGGACTGCCAGCTATCCTCTCTCAGCTAAATAAACAGTTATGACACTTTGAGTGACTAACATTTTATTGCATTACACTGACATGTTTGACAAGAATATTGTGAAATTTGAGAAACATACAGCACAAAAACACGGCAAAATAGTACAATTAAAAATTGTGTAATTTAACTTTATAAGAAAATTCGTTAGTATGATATATACATGTATAATTGATTAATGACTACATATAATCAAGCAAACCTTATTGAACATTGAAAACTACTGAAAATATTTTAATGCCTTTAATACGAGAAAAAGACAACACATATTTAATTTTAAGCAAAATATATTTTAAGTATTGTTAATTACAACATTAGTTCTATTTGATTGGAATTAAATATATCAGTGAATGACAATTCAATTAATTTGGAACCAGAGACTGAAATGTCCATTCATAGCTTTTCATTTTAAAGAACAGCAGAAATTCACGCTGTCATGGTGTCCGAGTGGAAAACGCCGCATAGAATGCAATTGTTAACAAAATGAAATCAACTTCAGCAGTCGAATTTAAACATTTTTGATTACAGCGTGGTAAACGTTTGATCTCAGATGATAAAAAGAAACATCATAAATGTCAGAAGTAATTACTTTTTTATCACAACAATACGACGTAAAATTATCTTTTTTAATGAATATATTTTACAGCTGTAGTACGCCCATACCAAGAAACTGTCATTTTTGTACAGGGCCCACCTTTTTAAAGCTACCAAATAGAGTTGAAGAGGAATTCCTGCTTTGAAGATTATATTTTTAGGCATAACAGACTAACCTCGTAAGTGGAACTGTATAGTCCAAACCTAAATGCGTTTCGTCCCTTGCGCGGTGTATCTTTACGGTGAACTACAACCAAGGATGAATTTTCTTTGCACCAAACTAGATCACAAGGAACACCGATGCCATGTTCTCCTTCCTTAACAAGACAATCTATGTAGAGCCCGTTTACGGAAAACATCTGAATACAGTTGTTATTAGAATCTATGACGAACAGATGTCCATCGTTATCTGATACAATTGCCCCAGCAATCATTTCGCACTTCATACCCCCAATGACACCGGCATCTACACGCCACTGTAACTCTTTAGTTCCCACCAAGTAAGCAGACATAACCGAATTGTGATTTGTTAAAACAAGTACGTCTTTACGCATATAGGAGTCACGCATGACGGCGGTGCACATATCTCTTGCTGACTCGTCTATTTCTAGGTTGGGGTCGCTAATTCTCGGCGGAAATACCTTACAGTTTAATGTTCTCAAATAATATTTTCCTGTTCCTACCTGGTAAACCAAACTAGTGGGAGATGACGCACACATGATCGTTGAATAACTGCTTTCTGTGGTACATATATGGCACACTTTGTACAGGTGATCCATTTCGTGGAAGTGAATTTCTGAACTACAATAGAGCAAAGCAGTCATTATTATTTTGAAATAATAATACTATTACAATATCTACTGATTTGCAGTAAAATGAAAAACAAAACAACAACGAAGTGTAGATACACAAAATTGGAATGCTTACAATTTTGACTAACTTCTCTTAGTTTTTTGTGACTGCAGTTCACAGTCAATATTCATGACATTTCATACACAAACAGTAGAAACAGTTCACCATGGCTGATTGAAAATGTACAAAAATTATTAACGTCCAGGAAACGTAACATAATAAATTTTGAATTTGATGACGAAGCCCATGGCAACGGGGTACAAATATGAAATTTGACATTAAATAAATCTTACAATACATGCAATACTAAATAAATACTGGACATCAGTCACATACATTTTGGCACAACAGAGGATGGAATGTCTGTTTAAGGCTCTTCATTTTGAGAAAAATAACCGCTTTTGTCTAAATCAAGGATACAGCATGGAATTCCATTGACACAGCATGCAATCCATTTCAGGAGTTGATGACCATGATAAGTATAACTCTCTGCAAATGTATTCGAAAAATTAATATCTTACCTGTACGCCACAGCTAAACACTTCTTTTGGACCAATGTAACCTCTGCCAGGCCTAACACTCCGCTCTTCAGCTGTTTGGAATAAAGAAGTTGTCCAGTTACCAAGTTGTATTGTTTTAAGGTTTTGCTGGGGTAACGTTCTCCGGGAATAAGAACTATAGTTCCATCAGAGAGTACTTGCAGATGCTGGATAGAGTATTCGTGTGTAAAGTCTTGTTTGTGCGTCACTGAAATGATAATAAATTCGGAATAGTAAGACATTGATTAAGTTATTGATCAACATCCATGCTGAGCGAGATGAAACAAGTTCACCTGCAGTTACGTCTAAACTTAAGACAAGAATTTTTTTGTTGTGTTTGAGTTTATTTGCAGTTACTTATTCCAGAAATAGTTTTAAATTTAGATGTAAATCTGACGACAAATTTTACCGAATTTAAATTGTAACTCAAATATTGTTCGGAAGTAACGTAACCAGTCAGAAGCTTCTGGTTTTAAATGTGTCTAACAGGGTAAGGATGTCAAGAACATTATGCAATCTTATACTGCCAACCGGAAGTCCCATCGACACATTGCCAAAAATGGTAACAAAATGTCATCTTATTTTCATTGCTGTAAATGGATAATTTGTAGGCTTGGCACGACTGGCCAATTTCATTTGTCGACTAGTCATGTACTGATAGTCGCTGACTAGTTGAAATTCCACGAAGCAGCGAAATTCTGCAAACTTTTAAGTGCTTATTTGTAATAATGTAATGTGTCCCTTTACTTCAACATAGCGTCAGTAACTTTAAAACATATGCTGATCCCTAATGGCATGTTTTATTCCATATGTGGTCAAAATAGATCATTTGCTTCACAGAAGTATTGAATATAAGTTCAAAATAATTAGACAACAATAATCATGGCAGTCATCTTTAATTTTTTGCGACTAATCGACTATCATTTTGAAAGTTGACTAGTTACACTATAGTCATGCCATCCCTAGTAACTTGTACCAAATATGAGAAGACATATGACATGATTTTTTGGAGTTTCTTATCTCCATTTTATAGAAATTAGGACAGTCCAGATTGCTAAGCTAAGCTTTAATATTTAATAAGCTTGCCGTTTTTCAGGAGAGTGACTGTACATTTGTGACATAGGGTATGGGTACACGGTAGTAATATTTAATTGTGATACACTGTAATGAATAATATAAATCGTTCTCTACCTCCTTTTACATATTTCCCCTCTTTTTTCTCCGAGAAATCCAAGCGCATCTTTTTCTCCGCAATGTCATGTGTGACATATTGGATTGGATCCTTAAACGCCTCACTGACTGCTGATTTAATTTGGATAACCTTTTGATTGTATTCTCTGTCCTGTTGGATTTTCTTCATTGATTCTAACGAGGTAAGACTTTTCTCAACCTTCTCGAGCTTTTCGTCCAAAACTGTGACCAGTTCATCTTTTCTTATTGTTAACTTGTCCACAGCAGCAGAGTATTCCTTGTCTCTATCCTCTTTGGCTGTTTCTAGTTTTCTCTTGTAACTTTGTAATTTCTCAGTGAGGGTGTCAACTTCGGTTTTAATTGCGGCTTTCTGGCGTACATCCTCAACATCGTGACCTATGTGTTTCTCTATTAAGCACAACGTGCAGATGGCTCTTTTACAATCCTTTTGCCGACAATAAAGACT
The DNA here is from genome assembly GCA_038406195.1 of Haplosyllis anthogorgicola. Classification (NCBI taxonomy): domain Eukaryota; kingdom Metazoa; phylum Annelida; class Polychaeta; order Phyllodocida; family Syllidae; genus Haplosyllis; species Haplosyllis anthogorgicola. The sequence continues at coordinate 24,439 of JBCAUI010388845.1, read as the reverse complement.
AATTTCTCTTCCGTGCTCTTTGCATTTTTGATAAACATCTTGACTCTTGGGTTTGTTCTCCAAGTGTTGTAAGATGTACTTATTTTGCGGAAAACCCTCAGCGCCTTTAGTAGCAGAAAACCGTTGACGATCCTGAGGGCACACCAGCTTGCTGTTTTTCAGGAGAGTGACTGTACATTTGTGACATAGGGTATGGCTACACGGTAGCAAACGTGGTATCCTCTCCCCAACTTCTGTAAAAGCTTCAAAACATACCGGGCAATGCGTTGAATCGTCTATTTTCTCCGCCATTTTTTTGCTCCTGAAATTTATATCAATTCAGATCATCAGTACACAGAAATCGTATCATTTTTGAAACGAAGGGAACAAAGGAGGGAACGAAAGAATTTCACGCTGTGCTTTTGATGCGCTATTGTTAAACTTCTGATACGAATTCCGTGTACTGGAAACTACTATCGAACATTAAGCGCCTCGAAACAATTGAACATTCGTACTGAACTTATTCCCCTTTTCCTCGTAAACAACAAATGATTATAATTTCAGGAGTTCTGATCAATTGGTTTGATTGATTTTCTATTTGTGCACTTACATAAGTAATACCTGCCAGCGAGGCATACGTGAGGATACTCATCTACATGAAATCAAGATGCCAGATCTTGCAAAATTAAGTTTCATAATCAAGGTTTTTCCCTAATCTATTGGGAGGTCTTGTTATTTTGCTCATTTTGTAAAAATTTATAAAATAATACACCAAATATTGTTTTTTTGCAAATCGTTGATACGATATGTAATTTTATTGAAATTAGAAACAGCACGTGACCTCTTTTGTGGCATTTACAACGGAGGTTGAAATTCCTATCATTTTGAAAGAGTAGCACATTAAAAGCTCAGCTTGAAATTCTTTCGTTCTCTCCTTTGTTCTCTTCGTTTTCAAAATGACAGGAATTTCAGGAGACGAATCTATCAAATCTGACTGATCGGACAGATCTCACAAAGAATGTAATTAGGAAAAACCTCGCTTAAAAACAATACCTTAATTGCTACAGGTATCCCTATCCACTACGGTTGCTGCGATGCACATTCCAAATGTTGCGCAAAAAAAGAAGGTTGCTTTCCGAAACTAGACGTGTACAATATGTCGTGAATAAAGTATATCTTTCTGAAAATGATTAATTATGTATTAGCATTTTGTTTTTTTTACAGTAAAAACTAAATGAAAATTTTCAATAGTAACAATATTAAATGCATCAAACCTGTGATTGTCACTGAAACGTGTTACTAATAATGCCTGCGAGCAAAGGAAATAATATTATTATATATTGTAAAACCTTTTACATCAGCATGAATTTATGCAAATGTCATGTCAGCATCCTGCAGCCTTTGACGTAGCAGCTCCTGCAAAATCGACCTCATTAGGAAGTGGACCGAAACGGTGTGGGATGGTAGTATAGTAAGTAGCTAAGTCTAGCGTGCGTGTTACTGGCTGTCTAGCCTGCTACGTACTGCTTAGTAGGTGTTATCTCTAAGGCCTCGTGGGCTCTAATGGCCTCGCCGCTTAGCTGTGGCTGTTAGCTTCGGGGTATAAGGGGCGGAGCTTACGTGCGTAGCCCGTAATATCCCCGGCACATGGGAAGAACAGAGTTTGAGGATTGGAAGATTTGAGCAGCTTCCCCGGAGACTGGAATAACACATGTAGCAGCTTATAGAAAGACATTTTAATTTCTAGAAGCACCTGCAGACTGAGGTTTCCAAAACTACAAATTCAAAATGGATATAGCTTATATGAAAACCAGTAATGGTTACACCAATGATACCGATTTTGTTCACAGTAATTTCATAGAAGAAAATCTTGGAATTTTAATTCCTTATTTGATTTTAATATTTCTTTGCACTGTGAGTGGTTGCATTGGAAACGTCATGGTCATAGGATGTGTACTGATTTGTAAGGTATGTATAACACAGATCGTTGCAATGTTTCAGAAAGTTCAAATTAACCACTACTTATTCAAAGTCCAAACATAAATATCCCGATTCAAATGTTCAAATCAAAATATAGATCAAAGTAATTCTATTAGTCACTTAGATTAAACCATTTTATGTTGGAAGGTTTAAGATGGTCATGTGGTTGGAAAGATACATTAAACATCCTTGAATTGTGGGCTATACTTCTTTTTTATTCTTTCAAGGTACGGACTGGTTCCGAGATAGATGTAAAGGTGTAGCATAGTACCAAAAACCTAACTTAAGCTATCAATATTTTCTTGTTACATTTCAGCCATTGCGTACCGTTGGGAATATATTTGTGGGTAACCTGGCATTGGCAGACTTGTGCGTGACAGGCTTCGTCAATCCATTTAGTATTTTAGGTATGTAACTATGTGTAACCCTTAGCCGCAAATATTGGCAATCTTAAATTACTTCAATCGATTCAGCGATCTGATTTTTATTTTCCATTGCTGTATCTATGACAGACATTTTAGAATCGTTAATGTAAAATTAAATATTATGTGATCAACTTTGTATTAGACTTGTTTACAAAAGATAGGGAACTTTGTTTAAGTTTGTAAGTACGAGAAAATTTTATTACAGCTGCAGGGCTCGAATTATTAAAAGGGCTCCTGAAACAGGTAGCCCAATTAAAGGGATCTGATTTTGCACTCACTTCTATAAGCCTACAACAAAGGTCTTCATTTTGTCATATTTCAATTCATTTTTGACTTAAGAAATAATGTTGAGTCCTAGGGAAAATCCTTGAATACCGAGACAAATTCGAGCCCTGAGCTGTGACACGGCACATTATGGAAGCTTAGCCTAATACATGCAACTGATAGGAATTGCTTACAATGGTTTCAATTACAAAAAAAAATACAACCAACGTGTTTTTCTCTCAGGTATCATTAAAGGAGAACTTTGGTTTGAATATCACCCAAAGTTATGTACCGCCATTGCGAGCTTTTGTGTTATTTCTTGTTTCTGTTCATTGTTGAGTATCATGGCGATTGGTATCAACAGATACGTACACATCTGCAAGAATCAGGTAAGTGAAAAATACACTGTGTGCTTGATGACAGAATCATGATGAAAGAGTTTTGCAACTTTAAATTTACACGAAACTCATGTCTTCAAAGAGAAAAGAAAAAGTCATGTACAGTTGCTTTCTACATAAAATTTTACTTTTACATTATCGTCAACACAAACGTATTCATCAGGAGAAATCAAGATTTGATTGTCTATCTAATGAAAATGATATTTTGAGTTAAAATGGAAACAAAATATAAGAGACAAAACAAAAGCATTTCGTTTACACATTGTCTTGCAGGTTCTCTGGTTGTTACCTAATAGGTCTTTGAGATCATTGGATAAAACGGCAATGAAATAAAATGCAAACTCTTTCTCCATCATTTTGTGACTTTGTTAGTGGTTTTAAATTTAACGTTTTTCATTTACTTTTTGGAACCGCGCGTTTCCAGATAAAAGCTCTTATTGACGATAATATTATGTGATATTTCTAGAAATATGCAGAAATTTACACCTTACGGAATACCATCCTAATGTGCACTGGCTTGTGGATATTCTGTGGTGTGGCAGAAATACCTAATCACTTTGGATGGAATGACCATAAGTATATCTCTTTACACATGAACAAATAAATGGAAAGGATGTGAAAGAAATAAACTTTCGATTTCTATTTTTAACAGATATGATAGGAAGAACATCGAGATAGAATGCATATAAAATAAAAGTAGAATATAAGATAAAATAATAGTTTATCACACTCCCATCATGCACCTCACAATTTATGATATACTCCAAAGAAAAATTCCCACCAATCCTTGTCCTGGCAGACCTAGAAGGGGATGGAGAGAAAAAAATTCTTGCACCTCAAGAATCAATCCTGCACCTCACCTGCTCATTATCATAAGTATCCAAGTGGCAATTCCGACTAACCATACCAATAAAGATCCTTACCCAGACATTTTACCGCGGGCATCAAAGAAGTCAGAAACTTTTCATCTCTTTTAACAGATATGACAGGAAGAACCTGGGTTGTTTGTGGGACCGAACACATCCTTCACCATACTTATACATTATGTTTGGATCAGTCGTCGCTATCCCTACAAATATAATTCTTTTGTGTTATTATCAGATATTCTTGCATGTCAAAAAGAGTAAAGACAGAGTAGGTACACCTGATTAGTATTTAATTGCATGCTAAATTACTTCACTCTGGGCTTTAATACAGCGTCTGTTTCAATAATCAACAGTCGTAAAAGCTTTTCAAATTTATTTCGCTTGATTAATAAGGCAATGTTCTGCCAAACTGTGCAAACAAAGTTGTGTTCTTTGGTCCTTGGATCCCGAGGTGTAACGGTCGGCAGTTACTGTGGCAGCTACCCCTAGCTCCGGTGTGCCAGGTGCTGTCTTGCAGTGTTGGTTTTATACCCACAGCAGGTGGCAGTCTGATCAAAGAAGCTCTATAAGCATAGATGGTTCCATATGACCCTCGCAGAATCCTCCGAATTTTTACTATCTTAACAAAGTAATTAATATTAGAGACTTGCTAAGACTCATTTTAGTAATGGAAAAATGAATTCACATTATTAGTGTAATTAACTAGTATGTACCTGTATGGGCAAATTTTGGTAATTAGCAAAGTAAAATAAACTTCGTGCTGCAAGACTATTTGATATATTAACAATAAGATGACCAACTGTGGATTAACAAGATAAAACAGATCACTCCGGTATCAAAAGAGAAGTTTACTTCATGACGACAAACATTTACGTTCTTTCAAAAGACTGTAGTTAGAATTTTAGTTTCAATTTGCTCAGGTTAAACCCTGCATGATAACTGTTACTTTCTGCATTGTTCGATAATTCACCTAATAACTCTCACGAATTGCATAAGCATCAAAACGTCAATAAAGTACAAAAGATGATTTATGTGAGACAATTACCTGTTGTGCTTGTAATCGTTTGGTGTAGCTTTGAAATCTAACAGGCAGCCAAGGGCAATCTCCTACTGTTATGTTACACACAGAGACTAATTATTAATGTTTCATCTTTTAAGTAAATTTATCTCTTTGAAAAGTTTTACAAAAGTGGGCAAACACGAGCTGTATCTCCCACCTCTTCTGCTTATTTTGAGCTTAAAATCCGTCAATATAATGCAGGTACAACAAGCGTCGAAACAATCACAGAAGGATAAAGATTACTCTCTAAAACTGGCAAAAACTCTGTGCATCATATTTGCCGTGTTTGCCGCATGCTGGACTCCATACACAGCCATGGCGGTAGGTCTTCTCAGAATAGATAGTGCAAGCATTTTTACGTGCAAGCATTTTTACGTATTATACTCCAAGTACTAAATGCTCCTAAAAAGCACGTGTTTTTTGTTTTACTTTTCTATCCATTACATTACTTTGATTCTGGTTTCGAACGTGACTTTAAAAGTAAAAGTAGATAATCTGAGGTTGTCTAGCTAAAACATACGCTCACAATTATTGCTATTTTATGTCTTATCCAAATCCACCCTAATGAGTGCAATGTGCTTTTAATGCTGTGTATAAAGATCGTCTGCCGGGATAAGACATTTTTAGCGTTCAGTGGAGAAAAAAATGCACTTTGTAAATGCACGGACATTGCCTCTTGTCGCGAGATGAGAAAGTCTTGAAATGATTTCTACCGGAACCTCACAAAGGCGAAGTGGTTTTGGTTGTTACTTTTTTAATTCTTTACAGATCGCTGACAGAGGTGACGTCATTCCTCTGCCAATACATCTGTACTCTGTGCTGCTTGCGCACCTAAATTCCAGCGTCAACTGCATCATATACGGCCTGACCAACCGACAATTCAGGTACGTGCTACACATGTCCATTTTTGGTCTTAAATCTGAATCTTTCACACACGGACATGTTAATTTAGTTGACAATTTTAACCATATTCAACTATTTTGCAGAAAAGTGCCAAATATCACTTATCTCGATAGGTCTATCATCTATTTTTCAGAACTGGTTACATGAAGTTACTAGGATTAGAAAAATTCTTCAAGCAAAGGGTAGAACCAACCTCTACAATCTCAGCGAACACCACGAATACTTAAAGTTGTGTGAAACAACAACAATCTCTAATCGATATAATAAAAATAACTATGTTCTTTAACACTGGCCCACAGTGTTTGAAAGATTCCGAACCTCAGTTTTTCGTCTAGTACATTTTCTCTCTTTATTAAATAGTCTACTTAGAATAGTGTACACACTCGTGTAAATAATAAATGTGTCACATTATTATTTTCTCAGACAAATAACTGTAGTCGTAAGACGGTGTGTGCGGTTACTGGCTCTCTAGACCTCTTACGTATTGCTTCGGTATCTGGGCTCCTAGTGGCCTCTAAGTGTAGTGTGGGTAAAAGCGGGGATAAATTTTGAGTAGCTATCGGGAGACAGCCTGTGTTAACCCGGGCATAACACATACCTATAGCGTTATATCTCGATTCAGACCAAATTTAAAGACATTTTGATATTTCAAATACAATTGATGTTGTTTTGGTCCGGCACCGGTGATTTGGTCATACAACCCTGGAACAGAGTCGCACTGCTACGCTGATCACAACAAAGAGGAGGTGACGGTCGAAAGGTAGCTTTTCAATACCAATTCAACATCCAGTTGACTTGTATCTATGATTGACAACTTATTGTAATAAAATAGAAAATGACTTTCGTTTATTCTTTTATCCACAAGGGATAAGGACACATTTCTAATTTTTCATCAGGCTGTTTATTATCAAAAAAGGCATGCCTGAACTAAATGCAGAATCGTTTCTTTTTTCAAGTATTGAAACAATATTACTGTCCCAGTGATGCGGTATTAATGCCAAAAAATAGCCAGTGCTGTCAGAAACCAACAAGAGCATGAACGTACATACAGCATTCGGTATTTATCATCAAAGTCTAGTATCTTCGTTTCATTCAGTCCTACAGTTCGGGGAATCGTTGCAAAGTAACAGAAAAAATTATGAGAAAAAACATGAGAAAGATGGACAACTTTTAACTAGAAATAGTCAAAAACAGATCGAACATCGTTGTACTGTGATGGCATATTAAGCTGCCACAACTTTATGAAGACTTTTAAAGGAAGCGGTATAATACTGAAATCTGAAAAATAAAGGAACAACAGCCTTTAGTGAGAATGTCAGTTACTAATTAGGTTGAATTATCATGCATTATACACAATTTCTTATATTGTTATCAATTACATTTAAATTGTAACATTGCAACTATAAGTTGTGGCATCAGCCCTTTGTTTACCTTTACTTCAATTTTGTTGACATGTTTGGTCATACAGTGGTCAGAAGCAGTACACGCCAACTCTGTGTGAGCTTATTTGCAAAAAGAAAAACAGAAAGCTGTTTTGCAGAAAGTTCAGTTCCGGTGGTATTGGGGTTTTGTTTATTTACTATACCTGATGATCAGGATCATATTCCATGTGATGATTAGGATCATGTTCCATCAACTGATTTTTGTTTTGAAATAAAAAGGCATTATTGGCAGAATATTTCAAAACTTTATTCATACATCCACGGAAGAAATCTAAGTGGAATTCAAGTTGTGGGTTTTGACATGACCAAACGCAAGGCATTAATTCCTAAGCTGATACGACAGCTTTGCTTGGGTGTTTCTTTCTGTGTATGTCGATTTCTATCTAGTTTAATCATACACTTATAACAATAATAATACATTCAATTCATATTTAAATGTCAGGTTGAGATGTTGAATATTTTCTTTTGGAAGTAAAGTTGAACTCATAGGTTTTCTATATTGATCAGCTTTCGAGACTGACTACAGAAAAGATAAGCTGGTAGTTGGGAAGGGAGGAAGAGCCGTTCGGCTAAAGCTGCAGGGAATGATGACATACACCTACTGAAGCTGCTTAGACCAAGAGTTATTCAAAGACACATGGTACATAAATCACTGCAGATGTGCAAATATAAGTTCGGAAGATATTTCTGCAGATAGGAGAGATAATGAAACATTGTTGGATGGCATACTTCACGTGTGATTGCTCTTACGGCGGATAATTGCTGCCTATTAAACGTGTCCTGTGCAAAGCATTGCTGAAACAACGATCGACAAGCTGGTTAAAAGCACTAAAAGTCTTCAAAGGGAAAACTGGTTTCAATGTGAGGACTTTTATGGTGTTGAACGTTTAAATTTAAGATAAATTTTACAAAGATCTAAATTTGTCCAGGATTTCAATGCATAGTGTTTCCATACACATACGAAAGTATTGACTTTCTGACAAGTTTTTTCAAGATACAAATATTTTCCTGGGTTTAGAATTTCTGTTTTAATGGTGTTTCCCATTCAGTGACAGGATTACTAAAATGACACAATTCCTCCACCCTGAAAGGACATGGAATTTACTTAAGCTTACACATTTATTACTTCCTCGGAAAAGTACATTCAAACTCATTGTGGCAATTGGATTTATTTGTGGTCTCATTTTCATTGAAAATGTAAAGCAATACAATTCTTGGGACCCAAGTCACAACAGCGAGAGGGAAATACACAGTTCATTCAGAGGTTTGTATTTGTTTAGCAGTTATCTCTCGACTATTTATGTTCTGTCTGTGTAAATTGTACGGATGAGATCCAAACAAATGTTGAATGTTGGATGCAGCTGAGTGCTTTATTTGGTCAGATTAACTTTGAGCCTCCCTTTCAAAATTAGAGGTAAAATTTAATTTACACCTTCATTTCGGTACTAAGGGACACTGCCTCATTACTAGTGCAGGAAAACATTTAATTCTTCTCCCTTGTGGTTTAAGTTGATTAACAATACAATTATCCACAATTCCGAATCTGATTGAAGCTCTTGACATTTAAATAAAATATATCTATTGAATATGAAGTCATAATATAGGTTTTCAAGGATAATTACTTTAGATTATTTTATTGATTACATGCCAACCAATCACATTCAAAATTTATACACTCTCATTATTTATAATAATTGATGTCAACGGAACATTGATTACAACTAAGACCCATAAATCATTTCCCACAGGTTATGTAAACGTTCATTGATAGAATTGATAAATTTGCATCATAAACCAAATAGAAAGTCATTAACTGCAATGTCAAAACTTCAAAACAATTTTATTCGTATTTATTTTGTTTTAAGCGACATTGTATCAGCTCAAGACTTTTACCGAGTTTACTGTTTACCTTTTTAAGTTACAAATCGCTTTCATAAAGGAAGTTTAACTTGGAAACTTTGATAAAGAAAGAATATTTTGCTGCGCTATTAACACGTAAGAACATGGATGGAACATTTATTGTTTTGAAATTATGAAACTTTCTCCCTATGAAATATTCGGACTATTCTTTCGAAGTAATTTATATTCTTTGTCTTGTTAATTTCCAGGACTTAGAAGAAGACACACTATGTCAATTTCAGGCGAGGATTACCAACAATTGCCTGTTGTCAATTCTTATCCTTCTGAATATTCCTGTACAAAACATTCTACTCCCAATCACACATTTATTGAATACATTCAAACCACTCAAGGAAAGAGACAGGACAGAATTAGAGCTGTCTGTGATAAATGCCGTGTATCTTCTGATTATTTAAGTGCAAAGGCAAACAAGCTGAAGGATGCTTCACCGCTGCCGCATTGTCAACAACTGACTGATATCAAATTGAAACGACAAATGCTCAGTCATATTTTAGTGGATGATGTTCACAAGGTTTGTTATTTGTAGCTGAATAAAACACACTGAAGTTATTGAGTAAAATTTAAGCGTCCCGGAGACTCATTAACTGAATTTATAATAATTTCTGAGTTATGTCCACTATTATGAAGTAATATTTTTGTTTAATTGCACATTACGACGGTAATTACTATTATTATCGTTGCAATATTTGTTTAATTGCACATTACGACGGTAATTACTATTATTATCGTTGCAATAATTAGGCCATAAAACAAAATCAAATCAAAAAACTTATTTTCCTTGCGCCTTATTTGGCTTGGGAGAAAATGTTAGAGAAGAAAAATATTCCAGAACATACTACTTCAGCAAATTTTCACCATGTCGACTATATTTATTATCTGTTATCCAATTGCTGATTAACACAGATCTACAAAAATTGTTACATTTCTTATTGTTAACTCTACTTTCAACAGGTGCTTTATTGTGCTATCCCAAAGGTTGGTTGTACAACGTTTAAGAAAATAATGGCGAAACTTACAGGGTTAACAGGAAAGGCGTTGGACCGGGAAATACATGTGCATGATGAAGATTATATGGAAAGTGTAGGCCTCAGATACCTGTCTAGATATAACATAGATCACATTCAGCACAGACTAAAACACTACTTCAAATTTATGATTGTGAGGCATCCGCTGGAAAGGTTGTTATCAGCTTACAGGGATAAGTTTACGTCTGTCAATGAGCATAATGTGCACTTCCACTTCAAATATGGCAGGAAAATTATCAGGAGGTTTAGGCATAGACCTTCTAGGAAGTCGTTGAAATATGGCCATGATGTGACATTTCCAGAATTTGTCAAGTATATCATCTCAAGGGATAATAAAACAGATGAATATAATCCACACTGGAAGTCTTATACTCAGCTGTGTTATCCTGCTCATATACAATATGATTTCATAGGGAAATTTGAGACACTGAACAAGGATATGAAATATATTTTACACAAGATTGACCCTGCTGTGTGCCCTCTACATTTTCCAGAATTATCACACAAATCAACCTCTAATCATTTCGTTCAGAAATATTATCGTAATATATCAAATGCTGATATTTTGAAGCTGTTCAATATTTACAGAAATGATTTTTTGTTGTATCAATATGCACCATTGTCCTTCTTGGTCAAAACGTAATAAATATTTGTAATTTTGCAATAAAAATGCCTTTTTTTCTCTCAATCAGTGTGCCACAAACTCTTGACGAAAGCTGAATAAACTACACTCAAAATTATCTTTTCACTAACTTGTTTACATTTTGTTTAGCTTTTTTTTATAACTTTACGTCTGACATACAGGCTGGTTACTTTAAATGTTTGAAGCCACTGTAAATCCTTATACGGATAAAGTAAATATATATGACAGTTATCCGCCTGTGCTACTACGCTTAAAGCGACTTTTCCCAACCACCAACATTTGTGCCACTATTGTAAACGCTTCTTTTTAGCGTTTATATTAGTGTCTTGACCTACCATATGAGCGCCGGACCAACGCTAACGAGTTACCTGCACAAAGCGTTGATGGTTATTAAAAAGGTGCTGTTTATGAAAATACTACTACACATTTCAAGCTTCGAACCTCGACTGTTGTAATGAAATTTTATAATCACAATTTTCATTTGTTAAGAATTGAATAACATGGAATTTATATTGATGAAAGAGAAAGGTCAACACTCCGCATGAGACAGGAACAAAATTGAGCCGAGTGGGTGGTCGGTCTTATGAGATGAAATAGAATGGAAAATACAGTTTTTAATCTGGAGGCACTTTACTTCAAATGCTTTAAGTAACACACATATTCTGTCATTCAGCTTCATTACACACCTTCCGTCTTAGAACAAAACATTAGCTGCTTTTGTTACCGACAACTTTGATGTTATCTTCTGTTTCATTACACTGCAGTGTCTTCTGTATCAACAGTGGGCTCCCTTAAGTGCTTCATTTTGCTTGATAAGTGATAATAAGTACACGAATGTTTTTGCCATAACAAGTTCTTCGATACAACAACGTGATTTTATCCTTGAGTTCTGAAGGATTAACCTTCTATTCGCTACATCTACTATTGTTTCAAAGGAGAGTAGTCTGATCCGTGTGCACAATTACTCCCAAAGACTATTACAGTTCAGTGTAATGATACGTTTTAAATATAACGTTATAATTTACACACCAAGATATTAGAAAAGTGTTAAGACTTTTCCCATTAAGTATGTGGATAGTTTGTTCCTTTTTAAAATGCAATTTTTGTTGTAAGTTGTAATATGCAATAGTCTGAATGATGGTGACAACTTGTAGATGGTTCGTTCGTAGAACAAAAAAATATATCTACAATGTATAACCACGAAAGTAGTTTAACGCACAACAAATAATTTGTTAATCATTATTACTTCAAATATGGCAGGAAAATAATCAGGAAGTTTAGGCATAGGCCTTCTACAACCCATATGTGGGTTTTGAATTACTCAGCAGATGTTTTCTAAGGCAACCATTGGCCAGAGCATCCTTGCCGAAAAACAATATGTAGTATTATAATAGTCAAAGCAGCCTCCCATAGAGTTAAATGTCAAAGTATCTTGTAGCCATTGGAGTTTTCGTTTTAAGAAACTACATCAGTCTTACACATTACTTTTCAACTTTCAATTAAGGATAAATTTACCAAGCACTACATTCCATTTGGCTTTATTTTCCTTCTTGAGGCTTTCCTTTCAGAGTAAAGTACTTCACTTTAGGCATGATTAGGCTTTCATAAGACATTTGGGGTGACCTTTTGATAAGGCTCATAGATCTTGAGGATATAAATGTCAATGGACCTATAAATGGAACTCACGCGTGTAGTTAGTCTGAACAGTTTTTCAACAGTTTTCACCGGCATTTCTATCTATTCTAATATATCTCTCAAAGGGTTATTTGACAACTGGCTATAATCTTGTTTATTTTTTTGTCTTTATGTCTTTTTTAATTACATAGATTTAGTAGGCAAATTTATTTCGAATGTAAACCTTCGAAAGCGGTTTATTCGAGAAATTTAAGACATGACAACTATATATTTCGGGGTGAAAGTAATGCATCTGAACCTAAGAAAATAAAATATCAAAAGAACTTGGCACACCAACTTCCAGAATACGTCTATTGTGAGCAATTCCTGACATAAAGACTCCACGTAGACAAGAATACAAAGAAAACTAATTTTACTCTCACTCACACTCGCAAGGCAATGTGCCATTGAATTTGATTGCACAAAGCGCAGTAGGTGTATTTAATAATGTAAAAATAATATACACTCAATAAGACGAAAACTGAATGCCAACAACATAGTATTTCCTTGCTTGTTATCGAAGTGGTTATTTATATGCTATTCATATCTTACATTGCATACAGCAGACTAAAACTCTTGGAAGCAAGCACCGAAAAGGGCCCATTGCAAAACTGCCTCATTGGTTGAAGTAATCAAACATAAAAGGATAAATTACAAGAGGAAAATCTATGCATTTTGTAATATCTATTTTTGACAAAAATTTAATGACATTTATGTGGCGATGTTACTTTACAACAATCTATGTGACAAAAATCACCTGGTTAAGCATCCAAAGGAGTTTAAATTTAATCAACGGAAACAGAAATGGTTACATACGGGTATTAGTCTGGTCTAGTGAGCTATTTGCCAAATGGGGTGTGTGGTTGCTCATGGCGGTTTGGAGTATTCGATGCAAGTTATTTCTATGTTTATAGCCCAATTACTTGAGATTACTTCTCACATAAAAGCAATACAATTTCAGGCCGATTAGCTTTTCGTAGCTAAACCTTTTGATAACATTCATAGATTTGGGAGAAAAAGATGCCAATAATGCCATTAAACAACTCAAATGAAAAAATACAATCAGAGAAGTGTTAAATTTAGATCTGTGTCTTTGGCAGCGAAATTTCTGATAAAAACATACCGTGTCACGTGACATGACACAATTATGAAGCTAAATTAATCACCAATCTTAATGATAAGATTGCTGCAGTAAAATAAATGTACAGACTGTTCTGTCAAGTTATAGACGTCTTCAGACCTTTTCGTCACTTTTGATTATGACACAAACCTTCTGATCTAGTTGACAAGGCATTGGTTGTTAGATTGATAGAAAGCACATTGTCCCCATCTTTAAACGATATCCTATGTAGGAAATATACTAATCGCGTTCTCCTGATACTGTCTATCTTACAATTTTATACCTCGGGATAGCTTAGAGATTTACAGAGACCTGCCAAGTCATGTCAATGCCATGTCGGGTGTTTGCAAAATGCATCGGAGCAATCATTGTAATTCACAGCGTTTCAAGTACTCCGATTTGAAACCCAAAGCGATAAGTATACTGAATAGAGTAGAAGTCAAACTGGTGAAATCCTAATGCGATTTCTTTCGCTTTTCTTGTGTAGCAGCTGGCACTGAGACCAACCTTGCTTCTTTGCTCAGGTGCTGATATAAATTAAGATTTAATGAAACTTCGTAAAATTCGCTTATCTGTTAATATGTAATGAAGAGTTGTCAAGCAGAACACTGGCCTTTGTAGAATAGTGGCTGGAGCTTATTGAATCAAGACGGCATTACGGGAAGATCGGATTTGATTAAGGACCATTACGCGTCTAGTTACTTACCGTATTCATCTACAATGAAAGAAACAGATGGTACTTTACTCCTACGTCCTAGGCAATTTATGTTTAAATCATTCATAACTGTTGTTTTTCTATAATTAATGCGTAGTTACAATAGCCTTTCTTTCTACACGTATGTCAGTGTCTCGTATCAAAGTACACAAGTCAATGTTCTTCAAAATGGCGTTATCATGGACCACATAAAGCTAACTTTCTTGGCTTTGATAAACTTAGTTATAAGAATATTTATTTCATTTAACTTGTTCATGGCACATCCCAATTTCATTTTTATATCTCTGACGTGTTTTATTTAGGAACAAGTAGACTTATTGGTGTTAACCAAATATATATTTGGTCTGTAAATAACAATTTTTGAAATACTGGCTGCAAAATTAAAAATGTATAAATGTCAATTTTATTTTTAGTCTAACTAGACGGTAAAGTCATTTAGAAAAAACAACTGCAGAAATTAATCACACGAATAAATAATGCGTGGTGACGATTCAGCAAAGAAATTACTTACACTGTAACCTGAACGCAAACACGGAGAAAGCAATTTCTTCATGCATTCAATGCCTGTCATGACGCAAAAAGTGATATTTTCATGCTATCAAAAGTACCTCATTTTTGACCTGAAATTTAGATGACATGGAACTTTACGTCCAATAATGAACCAAACTTATGCAACGTACTGCGAAACGTCTCCAATAACGACGGCAGATGAAACAAGTATATGTCATAATCATAGTCACAGACGTTTTTTTTTCCTGCAGACACTAAGATCATAAAATAGAAACATTTCTATTCGCATCCCAGAATGAATACTATTGATTTGTTGTTACTATCATGGAAGACACACAGAAGAATTTGATACGAGCACAGTCCCATCTTGTACAACGGCACGGCATGGTTAAGTGGCTTACAGAACGATAAATAGCAAAGGAGATTTGTGTAATGAAGCTTTTACTTTGAAGCATGTTGATACTTGGGGCCACATCATTCAACAAATACCCATGAATATTTCTGAAAGAGTATCTCACAGACATTCTGAACCCATGGAATTCTAAAAATACTCAATACAAAATCATATTACAGATATATTAATTCATTACCATTGAGGTTTTATTTAACATTCAAGAAACAAAGGCAAGGATTCTTTAGTACAATTAATTACATATGACTGATATGTGAAAAATGAAATAACAGGACATTCTCGAAGATTTCTTTATTTCTGCGGTCACTGCACCGACCAATTATTTACATTAGTTCGGGAGATATCTGCCGTCAAGATAATCTGTGTCCATGGACAGCTTCTCTGACTTTTAGTCCAATCCGGCTGAAAAGCACCCAACACCTGTGCATCTCGGTAAAACAAAAATAATAAGCAGTGTTCATCGCGCATCAAAATGTTAAATGTCAAATTCTCTAAAATCGATAACATGACACCGTTTTAAAAGAAAAGTACTGCTTAATGCAGGAGTCTTTGATGTCACATCCATTGTGCGTTTCCTTGAGTGTTAAACTGCGTAGTTCATGTTGTAAGAATCACTAGTGTAAAGGGTGTGACTCTTGTAGTTCAATAAACTATGTTATGTGTATACACTGTTTGAAGTGTCATAGAGTATATCTTTCTCCTCGTAGATTGAAAATATTTATAACAATTGATTCAAAATTGTCAAATGTAGACTCTTCACACAAAGAATAACATTTCTTTGATTGTTAATATTATGTTATGAAGAACAATTTTAGCAGAATATATGATACAATTTATTTAACCTTTAAACAAGTATTACAAGTCTAATTTATCACAGACGTGGATAAGAGTATAAGCCTGTTGTGTCGCAATGGCCATTTAACATTGCGTGCGTTCTAGGAATATTTTCGTCGCTTACAGTAAACCATTAATTAGCATTGGACAGAATCAGAGCAGAAAAAGTCTAATCCATCTTACATAGGAATTAATGGGGAACAGAGCTTAATCCTGATAACATGTTGTACCACTCTGTTAATAAATGGAATTCGTTTTGGAAGCAAAACATTCTAATCTTCATGATTTGTAATGGAAATAACAGATAAATAAAACAACAGATTTTAAAAAAGCTAGGCAACCAAGGATTACAATAGCAATATCTCATATTTGGTGCTCAATGTTTATTTTACTGTATGATGGTATCTACAAAGTAAAGAACAAAGACAGCCTTTTACATGTTCCAATGTTACACCGATATACAACTTCTCGACTCTTTAATGTACCTTTCCGATGTTTGACTGACATACCTCTTTTCAATGTGACGTTTATTCAAGGACAATGCTCCACCTTAAGTTTTCATATGTTACATCAAAAGTGTTCTACATGTTCAAGGAATGTGATTTGGACATCAATCCTCTGTGGCGTCTCTTTTTTTTCTGACAAGTATAAAGCCAACGATTCGTGTAACTTTAAAGAGGGTTGTGCTTCACAACTACATGTCACTTGACTCTGTAATAGATTTCGGAAGACGGTGAAGATATTCACAGATCCTTTTAAATTTATGGGAATTAAGTCAAGTGTGTTGTTTTCGGGTCTGTTTTGGTAACAAATATAATTATACATTATTTCCTACTGACCATTCCTTCGAATTGTAGAAATGTATTAGCACTGATTTTTATGAATATATAACTATATACAAAATATAAGATAACTATATTTACATACACGGTTTGCCACAATTGTCCATGTTAATCTGGCAGCTTCGCACAAATGACCTCTGTAAATTTCCGCAGCTCATTCGGAAGACAGACGTAGAACATGGTCCTAATTAACATCTTAAGTTTAGATGTCTGTCAAGCACAGGAAGCAAACGGAAGTAGATCCATCTTACTAACGAAGATTTAAATCTTAATACCTTATCAGACTAAACCTATTGCCTATCTTTAAGGTGTGTACGAAAACTGAGACTAGGGAAATGTTAGAATCCAGAACAGACGAGTCATGGAAGAAATTAATTCTTTTAAAATATACTAATGCTAAGAATCCTTTGTGTGCATTCACCAAAACTGTATTTTACGGCATTATGCATAATACCGTACATTCCATCGCCAAAAAGTTTCTACACGTGTGCACATAATCAAAACAAACACCATCATATTCCCAGCAGAAATCGTGCCTCCTGCTCTGATCTGGCATGTAGCATCTATAACGGAAGGACTACCAAGTCAGGCCAAGAACCTGTGATTGTCAAACAAAGTGACGTAACCGCAGACTACACAATGCGGTCGTTGAGCAGAGCCAGTCTATTTAGGCAATACAGGTTTTTCCTAATTCATGCCCTGCCTAATCTGCCTAATTTAGGCTAATTTCGTCCCCTATTTCTAGTTACTTGTGTATTTTTTGAATATTTCACTCTGACTAGAAATAGTAAATGTTTGATTGAAAAAATTAATTGATATTTACTGATATAAAGAATATCAATAATCTGTTTCTTATCAACATTTTGAAATATACAAAACTAGTTAGATTTCAAGAAATAGTTCATTATCAATATTAAAGCCATTAAACTGTCTAACAGATTAGGCTAATTAACCTAATTAGGCAGGGAAAATAATTTGGAAAAACCTTGATTGGATCGGTTCACCACCACACAAAGACCATTTAAATGTGGCGGAATACTCATTTTCTCAAAGACTTTACTTGCAAGCAATACTACAAAACTGTTCAATTATGACAATTTTACAAGCAGTTTCACTTAACTTTTGCGGGTTTTTTGAATTGATAAAAATTTACTCTTAAATTGAATTTGCTGGACAATGTACTCACCTTTTCTATTTTTACCTAATAGTAGAGTTATGAAAGAAACTTAACATCAGATCAATATTCCACCACATAAATGTATTTTTGTGGAACTTTTACATAAGTAGTATATTATGTGGTGGACTGATTCGATACCCTGCTACTGAATAAACAATCTTCAAACGGATATAGGTCTATTGCATCTATTTGTTGGTCTCTTGGGAGAAAAGCCTCACAAATATATACACAAATGCTTACATTAAACTTACGTATACATACAATTTGTCCTTGTTCCCAAATTGGTTATTCACTGAACCAGGCCTTCGTCTGCAGGTTTTAATTTCTTCATTCAGTGGTGTACAGAACATAGCATTACAACCACAAATCCGTGATTGATAGTTGATGGAGAGTAATATCTGTCCCACGAGATGCCATTGATGTCTCTTTAATATCGATGGATTACAGTATGATGAGAAATTAATCTTGTCTCAATTGGTCCAAACAATTTTGGAATACAAATAGTAATCAATTTGCAAACAGCTATCTTATTGAGAATGGTCGCTGATGTGAGTACAATTTAAGTCTAGTCTGAGTCTAGCTTCAAATGCACACCAAATAAACAAAAATTGATACAACTTTTTTAACATTTATTTCCAAAAGTACAACGTACCATGTAGGCCATGATATGCATAGATTCCTGGTGTAAGGACTGATGTCCTTAACTGGAATGTTATTTCTGCACATTTTTTTCACAGCAAGACAAATAAATTACTCCTTCACCAATAGGATCACCACATAAAACAAGAATTATAAATATATGTACAGATATGTCCTCCGTTTTTCAATCGAAAGCATATGGGCAGATCATCAACTTTTTTAGCATTTCGTGCAAACGTTTTTTGCCAATAAGGTTCCTGAGTTTTAATACTACTGAGTGTTACCGTCGCAGTATATCTTTAGGGCCAACTCAAAGCAATATTCTAGTACAACTGGTACTCTCATTTTGCAATCGAGGACATGACTCCACCATGGATTAGTTGCGTAGATTCAGATTGGTCAGAAGGGAGTCTGATCCGATAACTGGATATAATGGGAAAAGGTTCGTTCACGTTTCTTATTGTAAATTATAAGAAATGGCGACCTTTGGACACATATTTTCAAAAAATACATCAACTACAGCCAAAGAGTAAACAAATGGAAAGAATGAAAAAATCTGATGCACATATCAGGCGAGAAATGGCTTTACACAGATGTTACACAGTTGCATGTTGTAAAGTACTATGGACACATTTGCTACAGTATGGGCCACACTGGCCTTAATCCAGAATACTAAATCAGTTATTGACTTACAACATTGTTCAAGTGAGCATCAATAAATGACATCTTATTGGTGTCCTGCTCAGAGAAAGAACTGCTCACAATTTTTTCATTCTGAAAGACACTTTCCGTACAACACCGACTCTTTCTTCTGAAAGATTAGATCAGTCAGTCTGGTGGAAAAAGTCCTTTCATGAATCATTATCATAGAAGACCACTTGTCAAAATTTTCCCAGCTTTACAAAAAATAATCCACAATAAAGCTTTGATCTACTCTATTTGTCTTGCCAAATAATTCTAAAACGTTCTAGTCTTTATAAAATCGGGACTATTTGCATACAAAGTGGAGGTTTCAAAACTAACATTTGATTACTTGCAAGATATTTACCGACTATGAAAAAACGGATTTTTTCATATGTATTTGGCCTGCCTAGGCAAATGGCCCAGATGAAGCAAATCAGCCAACTCAGGCTAATAAGCCAGACTAGACAGAATTTTTTAAATAATTAATAACAATTGCTCACAATGATCAAATTTTATGATGAATCCTTAAACTAGTCATTTCTAAATTGTTAAAATCAATTGTTTCACTAATTTTAGCATACAATCTCTCAAATTAGGCAGACAAAATTAATAAGAACACCATTTCATATCGATGTATTATTCCGCTTTTAAATTTGTAAATAACAATCTCTACATGAATTGGAACGATATTCGAAGACAATGCGTATCGAAATGTGGTGCATGTGGGGAATAAATTCTGTCAGTCTGTAGTCTATATGATTATCCCAAGTTATCGAAGCAACCAGAGAGAGATTAGTTTTCCACTTTATTAAACGGCAAATTGTGATTAGAATCAGGTAAGAACAACGGAGTAAACCGCATATTCAATATTCGCTCTTTTGTTTAAATGTATCGGTAAATTTAAACTAAAAGACTTAAATCTTAAATATTGTTGTTTATGAATGTTATGTTTCTTCTGAATTGAAGACTAAACTTATCTATTCCTTCAAAGGCTAGTTATTTCACTCTTCATTACGTCGGCATTTAACGTCAAAGATAACGTATTTGAGTAATATGTTTGTAAATTGAACTCTTTATAAGTATTTCGGTACAACACTGCCATTTTGCCAAACCTTGGGACCGTATTGGGAAAAAATCATACGGTAGCGTGTTTCCTGCCAGTATCTTCTGATTAGAGCCCTGTTGAAATTTGTACAAGTCCCAAGAATGTAATTCCTGCCAGCTAGTGACAGATTGCATCCTGTAAATCCTCGCCAGATTTAGTTCTTTTATAATTTTTCAATGCAGGGAAACTATTGAGAACGGACTTTTTGTGTTAGTATTGGTGTTATCTTGTGTTTTTGCGGTGTTTGTATGGTCTTTCTTCACATGTGTTCCACAGATAAAAGGAAACGCTTTGTCTAAACGTCGAGTTAGTTTTGCATCATCCCATTGCTTCCAAATATGTTCAATTTCAGCATCATTAGCCTTTCATAGCTTATCGAAGGTGACTTTTTGATAAGATCTATAGATCTGGAGGATATAAATGTCAATAGACAAATAATTGGCCAAAGATGCAGAGACACAGTGATATTGTTGACCTTATGCATCCTTTCCTTTATGGCGGCCAATTAATCTGTTTAGCTAAATTGAGGTCGTGATCACGACATCTGCCTTCTACAGTTGATCTGTTGACCCTGCATGTATTGCATCAAATAATAACAAATGTTGTTTAAAATATTTCAATTATATACTAAGTTGTTTCTAAATTTATTTAAAATGAGTAATACACAAAGACATTACGATGGTCTCAAAATTGAACAATAAGCGATAAAAGAACAGATAATGTGCCAGACCCAGTTAGCTGATTGTTCGCCCTAAATCTCGAAGCTTGTGGCTTCTGCTGCCAATCCAGGAGCAGTGATGTTGAACTAGTTACCCTGACGCAATACCAAGATGTAAAATTGGTGCTTCGCAAAAGTACAGAGTTTACCGTTAACACTTGTCAGATAAGGAATCTTCAGGACTCTAGTTTTGTAACTTCAAGGTCGTAACTGACATCAGGGTGGACGCGTCTTCCAGCTGGGATTTAAAAATACGCTTCAACTACAGTAATCAAGTGTCTCGTACCGGGAAATTGGGAGTAAAGCAACAAAGTACGGAGACGTAAAAATGGAAATGTCCTTCATGCTACATTTCAGGCATTTCAAGTCATGGATGTGAGTGAAATTCTCTCATAAAGTCACATTTTTGTAACATGAAATGTTGGCAACATTTAGGTTGTGACTAAACCGGTAGGATGCTATTAATTACGACTTCATTGCGATTAATAGAGAATGACTAACAAAGAAGCCAAGCATACAAACTGCATTCCAGAGATATTTGTGTTGCTTACTGCAAATCATCTATCAGTACTGGACAAAAGGAGAATAATAAATGAATTTCAATCAACGTGCTGCTTTCGGCATGGCTAGATGATCATTTGATATTACCAGACGGCAAATCGCTGTCTAAAGGCAGAACCTGTCGAAACAAATTAGCTACAGGCAAATGGACCTTCCTCCTCGGCAAAAACATTTGGTGGCCACTCTGACTGATTGTTGCAACTTTAATCACAGCACAAGCTAATTGGTGTACTCTTTTCTAACTTATGAAACATTTTGGCAAAACGTGTTATTGTATATTGTAGTGTTTAGGTCTAATATGAAATAAGTTTGTAAATAAATGGAAAAGAAATTAGCGTTTATATTCGGACGCTTTCTGGCTGTTTTGTTTGTTTGTAAACATAGAAGCAATTCAAATCAATTTACAAACTATAAATGATACAGTAAAACTAAACATAGGATTAATTATTCATGTCATTTCTTCATTCAAAAGATACTAACTCTGCAGATCAATGTCTTTTTGTGTAACATTAAACCACTTAGCTGCTCCCAAACATTAGTGCATGATTGTCAGTGCAAGCATGGGTGTAACATGTTAAAGAACACTAATCCATGTCTTGAAGCAGGAAGTATGCATCTTAACTTGCACTGTATTTTCTTTGTACTTTTTCACAAGATATAAACTAGTAAGCTAAGCACTGTAACGCAACTAGCACATACTAGCCAGTTCAGTGGAATCATAATATATTTATTGAGCATCCTTTGGTCGCCATCCTTCACCTTTATCATCGCTCTGCCTTAGCTAATTATATATTCAGGTCAGGGCCTTGACCTTGGCCACAATGTTATCTTTTTTGTTGCCAATTCCTCTCCTGTAGGAAACACAACCTTTATTACCCTACAACAGATATATATGTTAGTTTTCTTCGAGCATGCACTTTAGTATGTACGCTGTTGGGTATTTTCTTTTAGCCTTTACAACCGACTTACTCTGATGTCAGCATCATATCTTTCAGTTTGTAACATTAAAAAGGAACTAGTCATGTCGCCAGAATTTACTGATCATAACATAATATTCCATTGATTTAAATAAAAAAATTCTACCGTTCTCCAAATCAAGACTGCATTGACTGATTTAAATACAACTGGCTTTGATCCAGAATACTGAATCAGTTATTGATCCCAATCTTTGTTCAAGTGGGCATCAGCAAATTACATCTTATTGGTGTCCTCCTCAGAGAAAGAACTGCTCCCAAGATTTCCTCATATTGAAAGAAGGTTTTCATGCAGCACTGACTCTTTCTTATGAAGTAGTGATATTAGGCAGTCTGTTGGAAAATGACATTGCATGAATCAAGAACTGATCTTCTGAATAACGTTTGAATAAGAAGCCGACCTTTAAAAGTTCCAAGAAAACAATGGTAAACTGCAAATACAAATACGGATCTCATCCATTTTTGTCCCAATCATTAATATGAAGATCTACTGGGTATCTTATTGGTGTTAATCAATACTTCTAACTGTTAAAGGATTGGCAATTCTAATATAATAGCTGTTGATTGAGCTCGGACTGGCTCAAACCAGTGATCAGTGAGGCATGCCCAATACAGTGGCGCGAGATATGCCGACTTAAAGCGGCATCATAAACCTGACTGTAAATAATTAGCAGTTATTCCGACTGAAATTTATCTGATTTATACTTATGAAAATGGGAGAAAGAAAAAGAAGAAGAAGCAAATATGCTCGGCAGTCCTCATCGTTGATAGAACTTTTTCCATTGTAACATGCTGCTACGTGATCAAGTGGCCTGAAAGATAACCCGGTATGAAAGTAACTCTGTCAAGCAGAGCATGCTCTAACAAGGGCTCCTAAATGTCACTTACGTTAATTATTTGATCACCTTGCCACAGACGTAAAACTTGTTGCTTCAAAATTACAGAAGTAAAAATATGTTTGATATTGTCACATTTGTTTGATATTATCCCATTCAGACATTTCTTTTTATTAACGGCAGTGGTCAGTGATGTAGTTCCTGTTCAGTCGTATTAATCTCTGACAACTTCAGCTGGGATATCTTTGGAAAGTTCCTACATTAACATCAAAAACATCCAACATCCAACATCCAACATCCAACATCCAACATCAAATATAACAATCCAACCAAATACAAATGTTTCAAATTATGTACGGTATTACCCTAAATTTCAATAAAACTATCATACCTATGAATAATATTCACCCTCGTCTTTCAGTCTTTTTTGTTTTGTAAATTTATATTCGAAGGTAGTGTAATATTTTAACATTAATGTCCGGTGCTACAAAAGCAAGTTAGACAAGATTGCTTTTCCACTTTATTAGATCGCGAATTGTGATTTGAATTGAACTGGATTTATTGAATCTAGGATCAACTTTCTTTCCTAGGATCTTGTAGAACTGGTGCGATTATTGAGATGGTAAACCAGGAATTTTGTGTTGAACGTAATTTGCCGTTTCGTCAAAACTATGTAAAAGATTTCAAGGGCAACGGGCAGCTAAAACCTCCCTATTGCCCAAGAGAATGGTAA
>JBCAUI010388844.1:0-46770 GCA_038406195.1 Haplosyllis anthogorgicola | reverse complement strand
TACATACATGCATTTCATGCAAGAAATCCACTTAGTACTAGTGACATGCAAATTAACTGCATTAAAAAATCCATTTACTAATATATAATACATTGCTGTTATTCTTAATTGTTATTGCTGCTGTTATTTCTTTTAGTACCAAAGAAATACATACCATCTCAGCCACATGCTGAGGCAATATCATCCCAAGCTCTTGCCTTCTTATTTTGGTCATGAAACTGCACATTTGCTTTGTCAAACATATATGTACATGTCTGGATTCCTTCCATTAAAGCCATCCGAAATCAGTAATCAGCCTCTTGTCTGTTATTTTGACATGCCATTTAAAAAATATTTTATTGTATGTGTACTATCATGAAGATAATTTCAAGATGGAGAATATTCCTGCCAGTAGCCAAATAAGGAGAAAAGGCAGCAAAAATGTGACTTTATGATGTAAACTTAGTTATTTGGATCAATATTTGGAGCAAAACAAAAGAAATGACAACAATACCATGTGTTTTAGCATTTATTACAAATGTAAACATTGAAGAAAAAGTACAGATGCACCTAAACACAAAGCAAAATGTAACGCTTGGTGTGGCCATGCCATCGCAAACGCAAAAGCAAAAGCAAACGATTGGTGTGGCCGGGCCCTTAGAGCTTCTGGGGCCCTAAGGCTGGCTCCGGACCCCATGCCATTATTTGCTCACTGTGCTCGCACCACTTCGCTTTGCTCTGTCGGCAAACATCGGCACTTGATAAGTTAGTCCCCCCTTGACCTAATCCTGGATCCGCCCCTGCTTTGTGGATAGGCAATCCTGGGTCGCGCGTTTCGAGCTCACGTTGCACGCACCCACAAGGCCAGCCGGTTGCAGAAAGACCATAATGCATTGGGGCGCTGACGTCACAAACAATTTAGAGTGAATTTTATCTAAAATAACCCATGAAAATGTGTTTATTTTGAACACATGCAAACATTTTTGCACTGTAGTATAGTTTATGCATTTTATACTCCTTTATTTAGGATGGAAAATTGAAAATTATCACATCACGTGACCTTCAATAGCGTTAAGCGCCCAGAGGAAGCCATATTGAATTTGCCGAGAAGCCAATTTGCATACATTTAAAACAGTTTTTGGGCCAATGTCCAATGGCCCATGAACTGCAAACTTGGCAGAAAGGTACATAAAGGTGTAGTGCATGGAAGAGACTGCATTTTATATAGCAATTCAGCAATTTGTTGAGGTTAGAAATTTTTAAGAAAATTTTAATGTTTTCTTTATTTGAACAATGCCCCCAATGGAGGACGCCAAATCTATTGTCTGTTCTTAAATCGATATTCAGGTTCATTTTACGTTTGTTTCGCATTTTGCATGTTGTTAAATGGTCGCAATTAGTTCTTCGTTAATATTATTGAAACATACGCGAAAAATATGTTGATTTAAGGGACAGAAGAAGGGTTTTCTGTTTGGAAAACTTGTATATGTTGATGCGTTTCCTTGTTTCATGCACTGTTACTTTCTCCTAGAAATTCACCAGAAACTAGGTCCACTTGTGTGCTACTAATATTATTAGCAAACCAGTTTAGGTATTTGCAAGGGAAGTTGATTTTTAAGGGATTTTTTCCAAGAGGTTTATTGAATTGTCTACTTTTACAGGGCCAACAAAGAAGGGCGTAAGTGTTCTCGTGAATAGCATCAGTATGGTGGACGTGCTACCGCCCGTGGGCGCCTACCCCAAGTGGGAGGTGAATGGAACTGCGACCGAAGGCTACATCACCATCAGTGTCATGCAAAGCGGCAGCATCTTTGTCAAGCAAGGTAAAAGCTTGATGGCTTATTCAGTAGTAGTAGAGGACCTGAACCCTCTTAAGAAAGATAAGCAGCCTGGACCTCAATGCCCGCCTTTTTACCAAAACTAAATAACAAAAATTGAGACAAATTAGGACAAAGGTTAGGACCCGGATATTGAGGTGGATATTATCTGTTGTAAATGTCCGAAAAAAAACAAAACAAAACACTTGTCTTGGGCGACATCCTGCCTTTTACGACCTCAGTATTTCAGCTGTTTAAACTAGTTTAAATGTCCCCTTTCTTGGGTGACACCCTGCCTTTTACGACACTTTGGTAGGGAAAAGTTCAGTGTTGCTCAAGACAGGTTCTACTGTAATACCACAAGGGATTGTTGTGCACTATGCAAAGTTTTCTGTACATCTACCTAAACAGGCGGTTAAATGAGGAGTTCGTCCGATTTCTGGACGACTGCCTACGCATATGCACACACATGAAGGCACTCATTGCCCAAGCTTGTTTGTAATTGTACGTCGTTATTTATTTAGAAATGAAGTCTGGTGCTAAAACACTGCTGAAAACACTGCAAGCTATATCGAACACAGTATCAGTAAAAGAAGAACCAATGGACGAAGATGATCTCGATGCAGCAATTAATTCCAGTGCTAAGTCAAGTACAGCCACATCAAGCACAGGTAAGCATTATTTACAATGTTTATTTTTATTGCTTTCTTGTGCACGGGTGTCTGGCTTAAATACATGTACAGTTAGATTGGTAACACATGGCTTCTTGGTTAACATGGGTTGTTAAATGTGAAAACTCCGTAACAACAGGGAAAATATCCTAACAATGCTTCGCCCACTCGGTTTACAGTCGGAATCTATTCTCAATTAAAAATTGACTTTCAAACAATATGTTTATGAGTGTGCGTATGTTTAAGCCAGAGGTTCATTCAGATAAATGAAGTTTACATGTAGATTGGACAGCGGTACATAATTCTTTGCAGGAAGAGCAACTATTGAATAATGTACGTGGGTTAAACAGATGTTGAATGTGAATGTGGATACTACAACCTGAAATAGTTTTCGACTGCATTTTCTTTTGTTACATCATGACATACCACATACATAGTTCCACACAGAAAATTTATGTTTTACAAGTATACTTTGGTGACAGTACTTTGCATGCACAGTACTTGGTGAAACTTCGAAGGAAAGAAAAAACAAATGGTAAAAGGGTAGATCATGACAACACCTGTATCGAAGAAAGAGATTATAACAAAACTGCAATAAAATGCTAAGCTTCAAATCGTGTGTTTGTGCTCATTTTGGGGACATGGGTAACATACCCTGGCATGTATGTACATCACATCTGAGGGGAATTGTACATCGATCGAATCATTGCTGCATGGAATGAAATTAGAAATGCATTATTTGTGTGGAAGAAAAACATTGGCTGGAAAAGTGACTCCAAACCTTGTGCTATTTCAGACGAGGAGTACAAGGATTCATCAAACATTGAACAAGTTGATGTGGCTTCTCAAAATCTCGATGGGGTGGCTGCTTCTATTGAGAAGAAATTGTGCTGTATTCGGATAAAACTTGAAAGCGTTTTGGCACAGTGCCTAAAAGATCCAAACAAAAGACGTTTGAGTGGAGGAAAAGAGCGGTCGCGAGGAAATGAAACATCCGACATTGCCTCTAATGAAAACACAGGCATGGACACCGAAGGTGAAGATGAACCGACGGTCTCACCAAAGCCAAGAAGAACAAAGGGAAGAGTTAGTACTGTTGCTAATGAAGAACTTGGCAAGCAATCCAATGAAGATGCGACGAAGAATTTCTGCAAGCCTTGTAACCAGTGTTTCAAAACCAAAAACGAACTAATCAAGCACAGGCGAGAAAAGCACAAGGGCAAACAACAATGTGAAAAGTGTGATAAAATATTTAGCAACAGATTCCTACTCAATAGACATGAGTTGCAGATTCACAAAAAGAAAGAATTTCAGTGTCCTGTGTGTGAAAAATATTATGGGTCCGAGAAACTATTAGAGGGTCACATAAGCACTTGCCATCCTGATAGCAAAGTGCCATGCCCAATGTGTGGCAAGACTTTTAAAACAAAAGCCAGTCTCAAGGCACATATGAACAGGCATTCTGAATCGAGAAACGTTCTCTGCAAAATTTGTGGCAAGTCATTCAAACTAGAAGGGGACTTGTCTTTACACATGTTGAATGTGCATTTGAATAATGGCTGTAAGTGTGATATATGTGGCAAAAAATTTAGAGCAAAAAGAACCCTCGAGGAACACTGCATTGCAAAGCATGACTTTGCAGCGCGATATTATTGCCAGATATGTGGTAGGGGTTTTGTGCTGCAATGCAAATTGGATAAACACATGAGAACGCACGATGTTAATGAAATTAGCTTGATAGCTGGAATTGGAGACAGTGAATTCAATGATCAGACTGGTTTGGATTCCATTTTCAACGAAAAAGAAGTAAATGTGATCACAGCTGAAAACCTTGATGATAAAAACAGTGTAACAATGGGACATGAAACTGAAGCGGGTACGGAGAAAATAAGTTGCAGTATTCCATCGGCACACCAAAATGTACCAGAAGACTCTGGGAAAGTGCCTTCAAAAACGTTCATCGATCAAATACGTGCCAAGTATAAACTTCAAAGAAAGAAGATAGCTCGAAAAGAATTGAAAGAACAGTGCCACAAATGCGGCAAATTATTTGCCAATAAATTTCTAGTAAAAAGGCACGACGAGCAAATACATGCACTGAAGACACGCGTTTGTGACATGTGCAACAGATCTTACGGGTCTGAGAAAATGTTGCAAATTCATGTCAGAAATTCACATGGCATGAGCAAATTTCTCTGTTCCTTGTGTGGTAAGCACTTGAAATCGAAGTTTTCCTTAGAGCAGCACATTGCTAGACACACTGCCACTAAGAATGTGATATGTAATATGTGTGGCAAGATGTTCAAGTTTAGCTCGGACTTGGACATACACATGAAGAGAATGCACGGTGACAACTTGCCCGTTCGGTGCATCATGTGTGACAAATCATTTAGAACGAAAAGGTCCCTCGATGAGCACAATATCAAAATGCACAACTTTAAGGCCCCGTACAATTGTACAATATGCGGTCGAGGTTTTGTGATAAAATGCAAGCTTGATAGGCACATGGCGTTGCATACAGGTGATAAGCCGTACCAGTGCGGTGAATGTGGTAAAACCTTTGCGCAGAAACACTACCTCACTCTACACATAGACACACATGCACCAGAAGCCACGCATGAGTGCAATATTTGCAATAAGAAATTCAAGACAAAGAAATATCTCTACAATCACATGGAAATTCACAATACGTCCAAACCAAAAACGCACCAATGCAGCCAGTGCAGTATGAACTTCAGAAACAATCAGCTGTTAAAGAGGCATTACGCCATTCATTTGAATGAACGTAAATTTAAATGTGAACGATGTGGTAAAGGGTTTAACAGTAGTGGCTCTTTACACCATCACAGAAAAACGCATGCAAACGAACAGTTCGTCCCGCTTATTAACGTGAACATATATTAACTGAATATTTGAGCCGGTAAATAGTGGCAGCAAAAGTTGTATAACAGTTTTTTAATACGAGATTGCATCGTCACAGGAACAAACGTTAATGGCCACACTGATTGAATAAATTTCCTACAGATTGAAATGTTTACCACTTTTGCAAAACTAGTCTTCGTTTACATATCCGTATTATGCGAACTGAAAATAAATGAATTTAACGTAAGTAAAAATGTTTTACTCGTATTTTCTAATTTTTGAAGATAAATCCAAAAGTTTGACAATGTGGTAGGCCGTAAATTCTAGGACGGGCCAACCTTAAAATTGACACGATTCTTATTTTAAAACAATAATAATAAAACAACAACATGTTGCACCATGTGTTTAAGTGTTCGTTTACAGTTGATTACTTTTAAGAGGGTGTTATGACTGCACATCTTTCGATGGTGCTAAAGTGAGCAGTTACTGAAACATTGAAAATTAAGGTAATTGTGACATTGATGGATAATGATTTTTTGAGATGGAAGCGAAGTAAATCGATAAGATGAAATTACAAGTGTGTAATAGAGACAAATTTTTTAGCTGACGAAAAAAAATCCATACGTTTATTTCAGAAAGCAATGTTGCCAAATTTAACCAAGATACAGCTGCTTGTCCAAAAGGTGATGAGCCATGCTGTTTCATCAGAATCAAGATTACTATCCCGGTAGATGAAAATTATAACCAGGAAATACCAAGCGCTGGAACTTGGCCGAGAGCAAAAGTTATCGAGATAGTGCCACGACAAGACCAGTCGCATTTCCCAGAACCCGAGCTCGATACTTGGTCAAATCTTATTCCCGAATGGTCTACATTGCAAGATGTCTGCCCTGGTGCTGCAGGCACCAGGACAGACATCTTGCACATCGTGGACATCTTTGCCTCATGACAAGATTGTACACAAATGTGAAATATGTTGCAAGGTATTTAAGTCGGCGACCTTGTGGAATGAACATGCCCGCCATTGCATGAAACCCAGAAAGAGGTTTGTGTCTAAAGCTTTGAAGAAAGACTACAAACTTCACTTTCACAAGATGTTTACGGTAAAATGTGCCTTTTGCTCAAAGTGTGTGGTTCAAAATTTCAGTTGGGCCTGCGCATACAAAAAGCACACGGGGTCGAGGAAGAACAGGAAAGCCTTGACAAGCCCAACATGACGTTTGATTTAAAAACTGACCTGAAGGAAAATGCACCATTTGATTTGAAAGAAGGTTTGAAGGGCAACAAGACGAAAGATTCGGAAATCTAAATTAACTTGCGAGACATGCTATTTACAGATGTCAAATAAGGAAATGCTGGACCAGCATAACATTGATTGTCATGGCCACCGTACACGTCATTCCTGTGAACAATGTGGCAAAGGTTTCGCATCGAAACTGAAGCTGCATAAGCACACTTTTGAGGAGTGTCCAAATGCCAAGGATTCCCTCAAACTTTCAAAATGACAAGCCTATCCGGACGAATTTGATTTGTAATTAATTTCTGATCTTTCATTGGTCTATATCAAACTTAACAAACCCGAATGATGAAATGAGGTTAAGTGTCTTCTGGAAATGTTGGAAATTAACTGCTCAGGTTATCATGGACTGACGGACTACTGCATAGAGAATCCTTAAATGCCTTGTTTGGAGTGAACTGTTAACGTTTATTTAGTTACTATTGTAGTGTGTTGCTACTAATGTAGATAATTTAGATAGAATTTGGTTATCTCTATACCTTTGTTTCTGTTAATGACAATAAAGTTGGTGATTGGAATTGCATGTAGGGTCTCTGAATTCGTTATTCGTCACAAGCAAATTTGTAAATTGAATACTGCAAATGACACACTTATCAACAGTGCATCAAGAGTACATATTTAGCAGTATTTGGGCATTGTTAAACGGAAAAAATTTGAGCAACAGTGAATTTTAATGACCAGATTCCAATATTTGATATTTACATGTAATGAACTAATGGGATGTATAAACCTGCGCATGAACCATTAAACAAGAAAATGAATTAGTAACGTGTAGAGAGACTTGGATATTTTGGAAGGACACTATCACACTGTTGTTACCTTTTGCAGACACGCACAGCCCTTTAGATGGCCAACGCCCAGACGTCATTCCGCGAAAGGGTTCAGAGGAAATGCTATGCAGCATCAGGCTGAAGCTCCAAAAGACCGCAGGGACCCTGCATTCTGCCGATACTTCCAGTGAGTTCCACAATCCAAGAGGTTGCGGATTGCCAGACGTGGCAAAAGAAAATCCAGAAGACTCCCAAAATGTAACAGGTGACATTGAAGTGAAAAGTTCACCAGACGACGGTGTGCAAAATGGTCACAGTAGCAATTTTCCCACCAGTAACAAAGAATCCAATTTACAACATTCCAGTGCCAATAGTTTGAGAATACACACACTGGCAACCCCGCCAGTGGAAGATGAGGAGGAAGAAGAAAGTGTCTTCAAAATGTTCCGTTCCAAAAACAACAATACACTCCTTGATGTACTGTGTGACTCCTTAATAAAAGAGGGTGTTACCAAAAAGTTCGCATCCCGTCAGTTTCCCGATACTGGCAGCCCGTCTAAGGAACATACACAGAGGAAATCTGTAGGTACCATTCCTTGTCCACAATGTGATTCAACCTTTTCAAAATTCAGATATCTGAAGGATCATATCAAACGTAAACATGACGTGTACGAATGTCCAGAGTGTGGTGATAAGAGCTTTAACTCGCATATTGGTGTAGAAAAGCATATGAGAAGAGTGCATCACATGCATGGGGAGTATTTGGAAAAGGTGATGAGTGCCAAAGAAAATTCAGAGCCAATGTCCGATTCCAAAGAGGATAGTATGGATGCGTCCCAGAATGACAGTGTGCAATGTAACGATGAAGATACTGAAGATGATAGTGTTCTGGACAGTAAAGTAGATGGTGAAAATGATACAGGTGCAGAGGGTACAAATGAAAATGATTCCGAAAATCCAGAGCTGACAGTTGCTGACAGTTTCGCAGAAGAAACCAAGAAAAGGAAAAGAAGGGGTACCGGTAGTATTCCATGTCCACACTGTGACTCTACATTTTCAGCCCCGCGAAATTTGAAGGATCACATCAAACGTAAACATATCACATTTGCATGCCCCATTTGTGGGGAGGACAACTTCGTTTCGCAGAAAGGTGTCGAAAGACACATGGGAAGAGTTCACGGAGGAGAATCTCTGCCGATTGAGAACACAAGTTCAGATCGACTTTCTCAGTCGTTGTCAAACATTGCTCAGAATTCAGACAGTTGCTCTGTACCAGACTCTACACAAGAATACTCAAATGCTAGCTTCCAAGATGTATCAGCTGACTCGGCGCAGGGTACTTTGCCAGGTAGAAGAGGTAGAAGGAAAAGCAAACCGTTTTCTATTGCTTTTATCCGAAGCAAACGGCAATCCAATGACATGAAAACAGACATCGTGAACAATTCGCAGGAGGAATTATTGGCCGCAGAACCGAAGAAAAAGAAATCAAGGGGTACTGGAACAATACCGTGTCCTCAGTGTACTTCAACGTTTTCCGAAAGCCGATATTTAAGGGATCACTTACGGCGAAAGCATGAAAAAATCGAGTGCACTTTATGTGGCGATACCAGCTTCTATTCGTACAAAGGTCTACAGAGGCATATACAAGAAGTTCATTTTCAAAACCAAGTGACTGAACTTTTCTCACAAGACGGTAAAAGCATCACGTGCAGTTCAGACGTGGTTAGTCAACCGGAGATCAATTCTACAAATAGTAATTCGAAAACAGATAGTGCAAAATGCATTTCCAATGCTTTCAACACAGACCGTATAGATCTGGATGGTGGTAAAGATGAAAACACAATGCCACGGCAGAACAATCAAAAACATAGTAAGAAGAAAATTGTCACTCCAGTGGCACGAAATAAGCGAAAATCGGAAACCCGAAAATCCATTGAAATACAACAAGAAGTACTGGATGAGTCAGTCGCGGATGGTTCTGCTGAAGAGGATTGGCAGACAGTCGAACCAAAGAAGAAAAGAAGAAGGAAACAGCAAAAAGGAACAGGGACCATACCGTGTCCACGTTGTGACAGCACATTCTCAAAAGCCAGATACTTAAGGGACCACATAAAGCGCAAGCATGAGATATCTGAATGCCCAATTTGTGGTGACAGGAATTTTTATTCGCAGAGAGGTGTTGACAGACACATGCGCATGGTCCATGGAGAACAAGTAGCAGCCAATTGATCTACTAATTTATATTTATACATGCGGACTTTAGCTATTATTATGTACCCGTATTGCTGTAATATTTTTAAGCTCTCGTATACAAGTATCTTCCATTTTTTACATCTTCCATTTTATATATTTATATTGACATATCTGAGTTTGCTGTAACCAAACTAGTACAGAATAAAATATTTTATTTAAACTAATAACTGTCTTGCTGGTATTTTGGAATTCACACTGTTTTGAACAATCTTAACAGTATTGTTAAGATTACGTTAAATGCACAAAAAGAGCAAAAAATTTTAAAAGTGATGTTGTGCCCAATCCGCAGCTGCCTAATATTAGAGGAGAGTCAGCGAGATGTTCTTCAACGAAGAAAAAGTAAAAAAGTTAAATAAAAATAGAAATTTTTAGAGTTAATAAATTTTTTTTATTATTTAGGAGAAAAAATTGTTAGCTTTCTATCGGAGAAAATAAACACAGCCAAATCAAATTGTGCCATGGTGCACAAGTTGCATTCTGCGATATTGGTTTTCAACGGCCACTATATTTACCATTTTGTAGAAACAAGCGGCCAAACGCACGGTCACACCACGAAAAAGGTATCGAAAGGAATGCTTTGTCACATAAGAATCAATCTCAACAAAGCGGCAGAAAGGCAAGGTTTCCTGCAAATGGCGTCCCGAAGCCACCACACCCTGCTGGATGGTCGTGTGCAGACTTCTGCTGCTGCCAGTTGTACCTTACCAGATCCAGCAGAAGACAATGTCGATGATTACCAAGATGAAGGTCAGGAAGAAAGTGTGGAATTGGAATCTAATAATACTAGATCAACGAATAACTTTGATTGGAGCAATTGGCCAGGTGATTTGGTTCCTCAACGTTTTGAACCTTTTACCACTCCTGTTCCAATTGCTATAATTCCCACTATGCGGGAGCAAGAAAGAGAGCAAAGTGAGGTTCCGACCAATCCACAGCTGCCTAATGTATCAATAAAAGAGGAATTTCTAGAAAAGGAAACCGAAATGGACATGCTGGTTTCCAGTATTGAAAGAAGAAGCATAAAATCTGAAAGTTCACAGTCCCAAAAAAGGAATTTCATTTGTCAAACCTGCAAGAAGACATTTAGAACAGAAGATAGACTTGAATTCCATTTGAACTTATGTGGAAAGTCATCAGCGCCATCAGCGGATTCGGCTAAAAAGAAACCAGTTCTGTCGAAAAGTCCAAAGAAGGAAAAACCAAAGAAAGAGAAGCCGAAGTTTAATGCGCGTTACCATGCACTGTACAGTGAGAAGTGCAACCAGTGTAATGCACGGTTTGGCTCCCAGCTCTTAATGCGTGTTCACAGAGAAAATGCGCACCCGGATTCCACTGCCGATAAGAATGGACGGAGGAAAAATCTAAGATGCAGTAAGTGTTGCATAAACTTCCACAGACAAGATCATTTGGATTCTCACGTTTGCCCATTGAATGAAAATAGTGGCGTTGCCGGAAAAGAGGGTGACGCTAAAGGGTTTCAATGTAAAGCGTGCAAAAAAGAATTTTCAACAAACTCGGAGTTAAAGGAGCACACGAGAATTGGAGAGAAATATAGCACATCTATGAACTATAGATGTGATGTTTGCGGGAAAATCTGCAAGGGTTGGACACCACTACGACTTCATATCAAACATTCACATGTGGATAAAAACTGGAGTTGTGATCTTTGTGATTTGACTTTCAGAACTAAAGTCGGATTGAAGCAGCACAACGTAACAAAGCATGATCATCCTGCACCTTATGTGTGTGAAGTATGTCAAAAAGGGTACTGCCTGAAATTGCCGTTTAAAATCCACATGAAGGAGCATACTGGTGAAAGGTCTTACATGTGTGATGTCTGCGGAAAGGCGTTTAAAGAACCGTGGAACATGAAGCTGCACCGGAAAAGGCACACAGCAAAACGCACTGTACAGTGTCATTTGTGCGACAAAATGTACAAGAGTCAACGGAACCTTTCAGAACACATTAGTAAAATACATGATCGATCAACTGATGTTCAGTGTTCGAAATGTGGCAAGACGTTTATGTCGAAATGGTTGTTGAAAATTCACGATGAGATTCATTTGAATAAGAGGAAATACAAGTGCGATGTGTGTGGAGTGGCTTATAACAATGCCGGTTCTCTGTACACGCACAAGAAAAAACATAAATGAGTACAAGTGGAAATAAAATATTCGTACGTAAAATACTCATACTAACTGGCACAAGAAAACTTAAAATTGAGTTGATGAACTTATTCAGTAGAATTCGCACTTTTAACAATAAAATGGATTACATTAGTTTATTAATTTTGTTACATGTAAGTGGTAGACAGAAGATAAAAAATAAAACATGAAATTATCATCCTTATGATTTTGTTTTGTTTGTATAATTGTACTAAAGTATTTCAGATTTATGAATGTTGGGTATTTATGAATGCTGGGGACCGTTGTAATTGTCGGACAAGGAAAATGTTGAACATTTTATAGGTCACACTGCAGAAGACGATCATTAACCCGTACCATAGTTTTAGTAGCATGACAACATTTTAACATTACCCCAAACTGGCTTTAGTTTCCGATACAAATACAGGAAAATCTGTTTTGGAATAATAGTGAACACATACGAATGAGGTGTCTTGTTTAACGAATGACATTTAGTCACTGAAAGGAAGGCGCTTGTGCTTGTGTATTAAATTACATAGTTTGCCGTGTTAACTGGTTTGATAATGGAAATCATTGTGACCATTTTAAATCCAGAACAGATTTCACTGTAGCTCGCATAATTTTTACTTTTGTAGAATCTTCTGGTCAAAACCAAGGAAGTGCGTGGAAAGGTCAGCAACGTAAACCATCAGATATGATCTGCCACATAAAGATCAAGCTTAACAAAGAAACTCGAGTGAAACAGTCTCTTGCTCCAGCAAGTCATGCACCACCAACTGATATCAGAAGGAAATCAGCGAGATATTCTGCAACGAAGAGTGTGAGTTATGCAGAGGACAAAACGTCATGGAGTAGTGACACTGATGATGAAGTTGATGATGATGCAGGTGATAGTACAAGTAAAAAGATTGTTCCTGCTCCAATAGTAGCAGTGCGTACAACTGAGCAGTCAGTGCAATACAAACACAGAATAAGTACAAATCCAAAAATTCCAGCTGTACTGTTGACCAGATTGAAATCTTTTGAAGAAAAAGTAGTTAAACAGGAACCAATGGAAGTGCCAGCGATAGATGAAGAGACAGATGAGGAGACGGAAAGGGAAGTAGAAGAAGAGGATACTTGCAGTTACTTGTGCAGCTTTTGCAACAAGAAATTCAAGACGGAGGAAGAATTCGATAACCACCGTCCTCGTTGTCGCACAGTGAGTAGTGGCCTCGCAGTTGACGGCAGTGCGCAGGATGAAGGTTTGTACAGTGTCCAGTGCACCGTCTGCAAAGTGCGCTTTGGATCAATCATAAAGCTACGACAGCACATGAAAAATGATCATAGGGCATCGCGCAATGAGAAAGAATACAATTTCTACCATCAGGGTTGTCGTACAGTGAGTAGTGGTGCTGCGGCCGAAGTCACTGCACATGATGAAGGTTTGTACAGTGTCCAGTGTACCGTATGTAAAGTGCGCTTTGGGTCGATTATAAAGCTACGACAGCACATGAAAACTGACCACACAGCAAAGCGCAAGGAAAAACCACCGAACACTTCCAAGTTGACCAGCAAGTACAAATGCGACAAGTGCTGTACGAGATATTTTTCAGAAGAACAGTTAAATATGCATGTTTGCAACATAAGAAGTGAAAGCGAGATGGAAGGCAAAACCGCAGTCGAGAAATATCGGTGCGAAACGTGTGGCAGATATTTCGCGTCTGAAGATGAGTTAAAGGAACATTCAATAAAAGGAGAAAAGTGCCTGATGACTACCGAGTTCAGATGTAGAGAGTGTGGGAAGCAATTTAAGGGCTGGAACAGGCTGAATGTTCACATAAAGTTTACGCACATTACCGGCGAACCGTTCGTTTGCGACTCGTGTGGTGTGGCATTTAAGACGGAACTCGGCCTGAACCAACATAAGACTGACCAGCACAATTATCCGGCGCGATACCAATGTACAGTGTGCGGGAAGGGTATGTGGTTACGGCACAAGTTAAGCATACATGAAATGACCCATACTGGTGAAAAGCCACACCAGTGCGATTTGTGTGGCAAAGCCTTTGCAGAAAGAAGCAACCTGAATAAGCACAAGGTTGTTCACAGAAGTGAGCGCACCTTTGAATGCCATTTGTGCGATAAGAAATACAAGGGTCGGAATTACCTGAAGGAACATATAAGCAAGATTCATGACAGGTCCACGGATGTTCAGTGCTCAACGTGTTATAAGATATTCAGGTCGAAAGAATTGCTTAAAATACATAATGAGATACATCTGAATCTGAGGAAATATAAGTGCGATATATGTGGAACTGCCTACAATAACGCCGGTTCATTGTACACGCATAAGAAGAAACATAAACAATCATTGCAATGAAAAGATATTTGTTGTTTTCTTTCGTTTTGTAAACAGTAGATGTTACAGTTGATGCATGTCACAAGCCAAGAAACATGGCGCAATAATGGTGGTTAAAAATAGAGGTGACGGAAATTTAATTTCAATCTCATTTTAAGTTTGTTTGCACTTAATGGGGTATTTGTTAAACATGGGAAAGGAGAGTTCTTTATAAATAAGTGTTCAAAACTGCTTTAAAGCTGTCAAAGAGTTGGATAACAAAAGAACAACATTCAACTTTGGACGTTCAGTATGTAGAGTAATTAAGTGCCTTGTCTGAAGAGTACTCCGTAGCATTGTTTTCAGAATACAAATTGCACACAGATGATAAAGATTATGTGGAAGCACTCA
This sequence comes from Haplosyllis anthogorgicola, assembly GCA_038406195.1. Classification (NCBI taxonomy): domain Eukaryota; kingdom Metazoa; phylum Annelida; class Polychaeta; order Phyllodocida; family Syllidae; genus Haplosyllis; species Haplosyllis anthogorgicola. Next base: position 32,246 of record JBCAUI010388844.1, on the reverse strand, counting down.
GTTTTGTATTGAATTCTATCGTCGTTTGCGTTGTGAAAAATCTAATAAATTTTTGAGACACAATTGTTTTGTTTCCTTTCAAATATTATATCGGAAGAAAAGCCAACAACAGTTGTTTCAGTATGAAAGCAAATATCTCGATATTTTACTCTTGTAGACTCACGTGGCCAAAGAGAGTGGAACGTCACGGGAAATTGGAAATCTAGGGAAATGATCTGCCATATCAAGATAAGACTGAACAAGATGCCATCATTACTGGATTCCACAGAAGAATATGAAAGTCCTGAATATGATAGTCATGTACTACCAGCTTCAAGGCGCAACATGTTAAACAACAGATTCACGCTGCCAAATCCAGAAGAAGAAAATGAAGATACCTTTGAAAGTGCAGTCCCGGGTGGTACTGACGTTTTTCCAGAAGGAAGTCCAGAATTTGAAGAGACTAGTTCGCAGCACGACTTTGGTGGGTTGGTGAGATGGACCGGTGAATTGGGTGAAAATATTTCCCCAGTGTTTCCTGTAGATGTGCGAAGTGTACAGCATCCCACACACCCAGAGGATGATGTACCAACTCGAGATATTACTATTAATGTGAAACAAGAGCCAGTGGAAGGGATTGTGAAACCAGAGATAACCCAAAAGGTGGAAGATGGAAACGGTTTTCTGTGTAGATTTTGCGACAAGACTTTCAAGTCGGAAAAACGATTTCATTCACATCTCGATAGTTGTTGCCCTGGAATAAAAATGCCCAAGAGGCCTAGAAGCGGGTATCAGTGTCCAAGGTGTAACTTGACTTTGAACGCGGAAAGAAGATTCCGAATTCATGTGAGCGAATGTAAAATACCAGTTGTAAAGAAGGAAGCGATCCTTTCGAAAAAAGATCCCAGGAGGAAATTTGTATTTCATCCGACTGTGAACGCGCTTCGTAGCATCAGCTGCACGTTGTGTAAGAAACTTTACGGATCAAGCGTGCTGTTGAAAATGCATATGAAAAAGGTGCATAATCAACAAGATAACGACAAAGAAAAAGAAGGCAATGATGCGGTCATAAACCAGCAAACATACAAGCCAAAGAATCTGTGTCAGAAATGTTACACGGCATTTCGTGGACAAGAGCAGCTGAAACTACATATCTGTGATATGGAGTACTTGGAAAAAGACGCAACGAACTTGCGGTATCGATGTAAAAAGTGCAACAAAATTTTTCTTAGTGGCCCAGAGTATTCTTTGCATTCCTGCAAGATGGCGGCTTTACCAGCAATCCAGTTTGTATGTAACGTGTGCGGGAAATGGTTCAAGGGTTTTTCAAGGCTCAATGCCCATAGAAAAACAGCGCACCTGGTCAAGACTGGTTTAGAGTGCGATGTGTGTAATATATCCTACAAAACTGAGAATGGACTAAATCAGCATAAAATTGATGAGCACAATTACCCGGGTCGTTTCCAATGCACAATCTGTAACAAAGGGTACACATTAAGGACACATTATAATGCGCACATGCGAACTCACTCGGGTGAAAAACCCTATCAGTGTGACCTATGTGGTAAGTCATTTGCAGAAAACTCCAACTTGGCGAAACATCGAGCACTTCATAGTGCAGAATGGAGCTATCAGTGTCATTTGTGTGATAAGAAGTACAGGCAAAAAAGTAACTTAACAGAGCATATAAAGAAAGTGCATGATCGCTCAACGGACGTAGTATGCCCAACGTGTGGAAAGTTATTTAAAGGAAAAGACTACCTCAAGACTCATATGGAGATTCATCTTAATCTAAGAAAGTACAGATGCGAAATTTGTGGAACAGCTTACAACAATTCAGGATCTTTGTGGGCGCACAAGAGGAAGCATAAGGTGAACGAACCCGAATAGATGCAGCGTTGAAATTAAAAGAGTGAATACGAATTTATCTAGTTAAATAATCTGATGAGTTCAAATTTAAGTCTGTGTAAATATGTAGTTGACGTGTTATTATTAAATGTAAGATGCTTTAAATTGTTTGCAGACTTTTTCACTAGCATAATGTTGTCAAGCGCACTCTGATAATTATGTTTTATTTAATTGCATGTAGTTACTTCTGTGGTTGATAAATAGAGAAGCTGACTAAAAATGTAGGTTTTTTTTGTTTGAAGGGATGACGTGTAAATCACTGCATTTTGAAGCTGGAAAGCTTAAACGTAGCAGAAACACATTAGCCAAACAATGTCGGGGCCATTTTATTCTTTGTAGATGAGTGGAAAGACCAGTACAGCTTCGAGAAAGAACAGCAAGTTCAGTGTTTAATCAAAATCCAACTAACCAGATCGAGTGATACGCATGGAAATGATTTGAAAGTAGAACCAGCGGATGAAATGTTGCCCTGTCTCAAGTCCACGTCTGGGTATTATGATACTGTGACTGATTTTGCAGAACATACTTATGCAGATAAATTTGTTGCACAAAATCCAGAATAAACAAGGACAGAGGTCGGAGTTTGTCACGAAGAAAACTTAAATTCAAATTTCAGTGAACAAAGTACAGCTTGTGTTCCTGCGCTGATGAGGCTGGTTGAACACCATATGACTCAGTTCCGTGATAATGACGGCAGTTTGATGCGTGATTCTGCACAGATGAAAGTTGGGAAATCAAGAGTTGAAAGTGTGGCACAGCAATGTGACAAATGCGATCTACAGCTGACCAGTGTAAAGACTCTCCGAGAATACACGCGGGAATGCCAGTTTCACAGCTGAGGAGCGTAGAATCTATTACACCAAAGAAAACGACTGTACACTCAGGTGAAAAGAAAATAGACTCCAAGAAAAGTACAACATAGCTGAAAAGAAAGTGGACACATTTGATTGTAATACGTGCAGTAGAAAATTTGAAACGAATCGTCAACTACAACTGCACTTGAAAGATGACCACAATGCTTTCTACTGCACCAAGTGCAATAAATCACTAACGACACAAAATAAATTTGACGCCCATATGGAAAGGCATGAATGGAATATGTGCGATATTTACGGTTTACAATTTGAACATCCGTGTCGATTAACTCAGCATAAGTTAATTAAGCACGAATCAACACGTCCGTTTGTATGTAATCTGTGTGATATGACATTTAAAACCGACGTATCATTCCAACGGCATAAAATATCAGTGCACTCTGAACGAGACGATCATATGCGCACACATACTGGCGAGAAGCCACATCAGTGTGATATCTGTGGTAAACAATTTAGGCAAAAGGATCAGGTAAAGCGACACAAGAAAGTGCACTCGGACGAAAGGCCCTTTTCATGCTCCGTGTGCAAGAATGCATTTAAAATGAAAAGCTATCTGTCAGAACACATGCAAGGACATAGTACCCGCAATCAACTTCAGTGCGATCAGTGTGGCTAATCATTCAAGAAGCAAATTCTCCTAAAGGTTCACTATGAGATTCACACAAACGAAAGGAACCACAAGTGCGAAATATGCGGCAAAGGGTACAACAATTCTGGGTCATTGTTTTGCCACTTGAAAACGCACGCAGAAATCGGTTCAAACTCACAGAAGTAAATTTCGAAGAAGAAATGAAGGTACATGCTGAGAATTGACAATTTGCTACCTGTTCTCTTCAATCTGTTCAACTGTACAGAAAATCCCTTTTCACTAATTAGTTTGTTTAATTCTGTTCGCTTAAATTAGTTTGATAATAAAGTTATTTGCTTTACATGTTTTGTTTGCTGTTTTTTTTTTTTAATGTAATCTTATGATCCTTTACCCCTTACTGTTCATTAATCCCTGTCAATCCTGTATACTGTTTCTTTACTGATTCTGTTCAAAGTTATCTTATTTTACAACCCATAGTCGTTTTGAGTCACCATTCCTATTGCACACCTTTCGCGTAGTGTTTAGAATTTCCCTGTGTATGGTTCTTTTTGCTGTAAAGACTTGCCCCCCTTCACCCTACATGCATTATTTCTTATGCATCCTATGGATTTATTTCAGACACGCGTGCACTTCGAAGCCTCCGTAGCAAAACTAACTGGCTACCGTCCGGTATATCTGGAAAGGTGATGTGCCGAATCAAAGTAAATCTCCACCACCATACCACCCGATCAACGGAAGGGGCAAAGCACAAAGGGCACAAGGAGCATTGCTGTAAATTGTGCGAGGAATTGTTTAACAGCAAAACATCGTTGGACAGACACGCACACTTTTGTGTAAAGGCACATAAAATCAGAAAGGGGCTAAGGAAGAGTAACACTAACAGTAAACGTAGATACAATACTAACCACAAGTATAGATTGCGCAGATCAATTAGATCAACCAACCATGACTCCGACAGTGATGAGGATGAAGATGATGAGGAAGAGTCTGAGGAAAGTGAAAGCGACGCCGATCAGGAAAACACTTGGGTTTTGAGGAAAAGAAATTCTAACATCATGGCACTTAATACTAACCGCATGAATACAAACCGCATTTACAGATTAAGGAACCGATCCACCGTTTCCAAACGTCAGTCAGATCACGTCTCGACCAAGGCTGAGTGCAAAATGTGCAACAAAATATTCAGCACAAAAATAATGTTAGTCAAGCATGTGCACTTTTGCGTAAAGGCAGAGGAGAGAAGAAAGAGCTTAAGGAAAAGAATTTTTAATGCTAATCGTCGGTTGAACACAGACCACAGATACAAATTACGTGACAGATCTAGTCACCCCGACGTTCAAAGTAGCAAAAAGGATGAAAGTATCGATGAAGAATCTTCCTCTAAAAGTGATGAAGAGTCTTCTTCTCAGAGTGAAGATAATGAAAGTCCAGTGGCACAAGACAAATCCTCAGGACAAAAGGTAACTCGCACGGGAAAAAGTCTCGTGGCCGAAAGCAAAGCCTCTGGTCGTAAAATGACTCAGAAGTGCAAAATGTGCAACAAAGTATTCGACAGTAAAATAGTATTACTCAAACACACGCGTTTTTGTGTTAAAGCGCATGATAGAAGACTAACTCTAAGGAGTCGAATTTCCAATACAAGTCAGAATGTGAATTCCAAGAAGACGTACTCTTTACGTAAACAATCTAATCCTGAAAGCAAAAATCGAAATCCGGATAAGGATATGTCGGATGATAGTTCAACAGATGATGACAAATCGGATCAAATTGAAAATAAAAGTGAAGGAAGTGATGCAGAAGTTGAGAAGTTCAGATGTATAATTTGCGCCAAAGATTTCAAAACCAAAGTGCGTTTATTGAGCCACGTTCGCTTCTGTTTAGTTGCAAAGCAAAGAAAACATAGTCTAAGGAAACAACTTGATAAGACCAATCAATGGGTTAGGCGCGACCGCACACACACAATGTGCAAGTCGTTGAAAATAACAAGATCAAAAAGAAAGTATGGAAAACCGGGTGATCTCAGTAAGTCGGATGGTAGTTTAGATGATATTGATACGAGTCCTGATCGCGAAGAATCCTTGAAGAAGGAACGGGATGAAAAAGTCCAAAACAAAAGGATCTTACGGAAAATACTTTCTGAGACCAGACAAGAGGTCGGCCGTTCTTACTTATTGTGCAAGTCGTTGAAAATGTCAAACTCGGGGATGAACAATGGAAAACCAAATGATTCGGACGATACTTCAGATTCGGATCATGAAGAATCTGGTAAAAAGAAAAGGGATGTGAAAAGCCGAAGAAAAGAAAGCAGTGTTCCCTTGAAAGTGAAGACATTGCAATGCAAAATGTGCAATAGAGTATTTTATTCCAAAGTATCACTGGTTAGGCATGTGCGATTTTCACGCGTTTGTGTAAAAGCACTTGAAAGGAGAAAGAGCCTGAGGGTGAGGATTTCTTCCACTACAAACCAGAGGCTCAAGACAACTAAGAAGTACATGCTCAGTGGGAAAGTTGGTGATTCCATGTTGGAAAATAGCAAGCGGCGACCAAATGAAATGTCAGATGAAAGTTCCCAGGACTCCAATGATGACGACGATGATGATGGACCTGGAAAAAGTGTTAATAAAGAAGGGGAAAGTGATGCAGAAGGAAAAGCTTTAAAGTGCGAAAACTGTAAGAAGGATTTTAAGACTAAAGAGCTGTTGGGCAAACATGTGCATTCCTGCATGAAAATGCAGAAAACCAAGAAGAGAGCACGGAGAAAAAGTTCCGAGGATAGCCAGATGAGAGATGCAAACTACAAGTTTAAATTGCGCAGATCAACCATCTTGTCTAATTCTTTTGGAAATAACCCTCATTCAGAGGAGGATAAGCCGATGCCTGACATCACGAATGATGTGGCAATTCCATATGATAGAATATCCGGAAGAAACAACTGGGATTCGGATTCGGATGACACGATGCCGGATATCACACATGACACTGCAATGTTAAGTAATGATAGTGAATCCGGTAAAAAGGATGAAAATCTAGATATTGATAGTGTCATGCCAAATGCTGTCAATGATGCTGCGATGGCTGATGGTGGTGATGATGAAGAAGAAGACGAATATCTCGACAGTGAAATGGAACTAGAAGGCCCCGTGCAGATGGAGGTTTTTCGGTGTAATACTTGTAATAAACTATTTGGTACAAAATTTATAGCGCTTAGGCATTCGCAATTTTGCGCAAAACAGCAGGAGAAAAAGTTGAAGGCTGGAACTTCTGAATCGAATCATGTTGACAGTATGTATGACTTATCCGTCTCAGAAAGTAGCGACCAAGACCTAGAAGATGAGGAGAGTGTACCAGACGATATCCCAGATATAGTGTCTGAAGATGAGAAGTCTGTCGAAAGTGACAGCAGTGAAAGTCTATTGGAAGAAAGTGATGTAGAAATAGAAATATTTCTGTGCAAAATGTGCAACAAAGTGTTTGATGCTGAGCGCGATTTGGACACACATCTCCAACAGTGTGAGAACGAAGTTGTAAAACGAAAAGCCCTCTCGACTGCGAAGCGTAAATCCCCTGAAAAGAAAACGCGCGACTTTGCTTGTAAGATTTGCGGCCGGATGTTTGAAATTAACTTTTCACTGAACAGGCATATGCGTATTTTGCACGATGTAAACCCTGCTCCCAAAGGGCAAGACAAAGATTCTTCACCCCAAAGTTCGGCAAAACAGAGGAAAAGAATCGACACCAGTGACGAACTGATGACAGAAAGCGATGATAATCAACAAATTGAAAAGACGGAAGATGAACAACCACAAATGGAGACCAGCCCTAATTTATTAGACTTGATGCAGAAGAGTGAAAGGCAACCGATTGAAAATAAAAATGAAATATTTGAGAACAATGACAAGAGATATGAAAATAAAGAGAATAAAAGTAAAAATGAACAACAATCTGGGACCGAGGACGATCTATGCACGAAAATTGACAAATTCGCGAGACAACACGAAGGAGGTGAAGTGCCTTTACAGCTGGATGTTGTTTCACATAACACGAGAGGAACCTTCCTCTGTGAAACGTGTAACAAGCAATTCAACGTTAGGAAGAACTTTGAAAACCATCGGCTGAACTGTACAAAAGCTGACAGAAAGAGATCACTGCTAAGTTTTGCCGGGTTGAAAACATTTAACATCGACAGCAATTTCAATGGTCCCAATTGTCAAATTTGTCATAAACGCTTCAGTTCGAATTCTCATCTTGTGAAACACATGCACCAAGTGCATTCATCGGAAAAGCTTATGCGTGAACCACCATTATTTCAATGCACGAAATGCACGGGACATTTCGTTTCTTGGGATCAGTTCAAAGTTCATCAGTGTCGAGGTCAAGATAATGGAGATCAAAGCAAGAACAATCACTGTAAAGTTATTAGGACTTATGATCAAGGCCAACTAAATGATCAGAACAACAATGTCACAGAGAACTATGATATTCTAAATGCTTCCAACCAAGAAAGGCAAGAAATGGAAAATGATGTAACCAAAGACGATGCAAAGGACGGTACAAAGATAGTAGTAGCACAGCAGGAGTCTTCTCCGATGGAAACGAGTAGACTTCATCGTTGTCACTGTTGTTTACAGACATTTGTTAACAGAAAACAGTATGAAACACATTTGCGCCAATGTATCAAACCATCAATGTCTACTACAGTGCATTCGACAGTGACCGCCGATGGAGGTTTTCCACAGAACACAACACATTACCTGTGTAACAAGTGTTACCAAGTGGTTGAAACGAGAACGGAGTTCGATATACATGCAGTACGATGTACGAGCAATACCTCAGTTAAAGCGTGGTTTGCACGTGGGTTGGGATGCAAGATTTGCTTCAAGCGCTTTGCGAGCAGCGACTGGCTGAAGAAACACATGGCGAAAAAGCACGATGTAAAGTTTGAATGCGAAAAGTGCGGACAAACATTTATTTCTGCCGGATGGTTGGGACGGCACAAGTGCGTGCTTGATGCTGCAAGTCCGTCCAATGCGTGGCCGCCATCAAATTCCTTTTACTGTAAAAAGCTGCAAAGATTGGTTGCCAACTGAAAACGCATTTATAAGGCATTCCAATGTGAATCACGGGAAGACTTTCGGATATCAATGTGAATTTTGCCACCAAAAGTTCGTGTACAAATTGGCATATGAAGATCATGCCTCAAAGTGTGGCTTCGAAGCATGTGGCATTTGCGGTAATCAAATCAACGAGAAAACTATGCGACATCACATGAAAACCTGCCATGGTACAAAATCGGAGGAAAGTGAAGACGGAAAGGACGAACGTTTTTTATGTAAACGGTGCGATAAGGTGTTCGACACGGTAAAAATGTCGGAAATTCATTCCCGTTATTGTATGGAGAAACAAGATGATGACAATTCAGATAACTCTTAAATTTGTGCGAAAATTTTTAAAATAGGAATAAAAGCAATTTTGAATTTGAACAAGTTTGTAGAGCTAACAGGACGAAGTTTAGGATTTAGTTAATAAGTGATTTTCTTAGTGTGTAGCAATTAAGTCTTAATATTTGTAGAAAATAGATAAAATGATGTAGCGCTAAAATAACGGGTCGAAGTTGTAGAATCAGGTAACTGATTATCATAAGCAAATGCTGATGTAAATGCTATAACTAGTTAGAATGTTGATCAGTATAGTTCGGATACACAAGCATTTTATACTTACAATAAGTGATAATTTTTAAGATTAAATGCCCGAGTAGGCAACTAGTTTTACGAGTAATAATTTACATCTAAGTACAAAATCGTAGTTTGTGTATATATCGCTATTGTCAGTGTTAAAATCATATCACCTCGAAGAGGTGGAATCTGTGTAATTTACAACCGTGAAATAAACTTTATTTCGTACAATTTGAAGTTTTGTTTTTATATTTGTTGACAATCGAAAGACAATGCGAAATATTTTCAGTTTTCGGATTTTATATAAATGTTCTATGTTGTATGATAGTACAGTACTGGTATAAAAGGCTTCAAAGGTTAGCACGAGGGGATGACTAAATCAAAACGAACAAAAGAAGTGTTTAAAAATTAAGGTGCATTTGAATTCAGCTGTTTAAGTTGGCGGACTCAACCTCTGCAGTTTGCACGCCAAGCGTTATTATCATGAGTTATTAGATCATATTCCAAAGCAATCTACGGCAAAAGCTTTTCATTCTCTTCCAGAGCTATGTGCAGGAAAGGTCCAACAATCCGATATTGTGGACCCGTCGGAGAAAGTGATGTGCTTCGTCACGATAAATCTCACCAAACCACCCACGGACGAACGGACTAAGACGAATAGAATGCCGACAATAGATACGGAGGGACATATTGCACCAGTTTTGATGTGGCCAAATCTCGCGGCAGCCTCCAGACTACCAACACCCTTTGGCACACCAAGTCCCACATATCCGAATGGCAATGTTGTCACAGCTGTCAGACCAGAAAACAAACCGCAGCCCATTCATATAATTCCAGGCAATGGTCAACATGTGGCACTTCCATCGGATGAAACAGTAATGGTGGCTGAGTATCAGTCCATCAAACAGGAGCCAAATGACAACATACAAGAACAGGCACCCACTGGCATGACTGGCGCAAACGGTGGTTTTGTGTGCGAGCGATGTCACATTCCATTTGAAACGCAAGCGTGGTTGGATATACACATATGCAAGTACGAAAAGAATGAGACGATCGTGTGTACAATGTGCAATTCATCATTCACTACAAAAGTGTGGTTTGATAATCACGCGTGTAATAAGGAGAAAACAGAAAAACCCAAGAAACCAAAGCCCAAGAGCGTCATCAGTCCAGCCCCAAACGAAGATCTACTTCTTACATGCCCTACTTACGAATGTAAAATATGCCAGAAGGAATTTAGCTGGAAACAGACATTACAAGAACACATGGAAACTGCGCACAAGGTATTCGACATGAAGCATGTGTGTAAACACTGCAAAAAGCAGTTTGATTCACAAGCTTTGTTACAAGAGCACAAGTGTGAAGTGCTAGAGTGTGAATTGTGCAAGTTGATGTTTCCATCGAAAAAGGAGCGTGACAAACACTGGGAGGAAAATCATGATATCAGGTTTAAGTGCGCAAGATGTACAAGGGCCTTTAAATCACAGTTTGACCTAGAGAGACACATGAAGTCTCATCCTAATACAACATGCGATATCTGCGGAAAAGAATTTCCATTTAAGAACAGACTAGAAAAGCATAAGATTACGAAACACAGGGATGTCTTGAATGTTCACGGTCCCAAGATTCGTTTTCCGTGCGAAACCTGTGGCAAAACGTACAAAGACAAAGGTACGCTTAACGAACACATGGTTGCTGAGCATAATCAGCAAGGCAATTACAACTGTGAAATATGTGGCAAGCAGTTTTGGTTGCGCGTACGACTTGAAATGCACAAGAGAACGCATACAGGTGAAAGACCGTATCAGTGCACCATATGTGGCAAATCATTTCCACTCGCTAGCAGTCTGTATGTGCACACGAAAAGGCATGACACTGACGTAAAATACAAATGCACTATATGCAACAAAAGTTACGCAACGAACTGTTACCTGAAGGAACACATGAAAGGGCACGACGGTTCAGCATCTGTGCAGTGCAAGCAGTGCGGGAAGTGGTTGAAGAACAAAGCGATACTGAAGTCACATGTAACTGCCCATAAAGATGAAAGAAAATACAAGTGTGAGATATGCGGAACTGCGTACAATCATTCCGGGTCTCTTTACACTCACATGAAAAAGCATAATGAGATTAAAACTGCAGATTGAATGATGCGCAATTTGTTTATATTCGTAAAATTAAAGGTTAAGAAAACCAAGACACACAACCAAGATGCTAATTTTTCGTGATAAATTTCATATCATTGGTATCTACCGGTATCCATGGAAATGTTATTTAGGTTCCAGTTGATTCTTTCCATATTTGAAAATGCTGTAAGAATATTTATGTGTGCTATAATTAAGAATTAGATCGTTTAATTAATGTCAGCTGCACGAATATTATTGAATAGACGAGTAATATCTGCTCACTCACATATGTATAGTTAACAATGCTATGTTGTACTTAGTGTGCAAAACTTAATCATTCCTGTTTACTACTCATTCCAGATAAAGAAAACGTATTTATTAATTCCACATTAGTATTTAATAGTTGGATGTTTATGTTTTTGCCTTCATGTTAATGTTTCGCATTTCTTCGTTTGTGTTCAGTGTAATTTTGTTCCGTATTAAAAGTTAAAATTAATTTTCACCAAAACTTTTTGTTGAAGTTTTCATTTTCGACATCTTAGATGTAATATGCTGTGATAAGTTGCACAATTGCCACCAGAAAAGTGGCTCATGTTATTACAAATGTTGTTTTCTGCGGAACCGTAAAGCGCAGGCCCAAATACAACTACATTAGCAACAACCCCATCAAAAGAGACCACACTAGAACTAAATTACGAAAATATTAAAATAAAAGTAGACCTTTAGAAAGACGAAGAAACTTATTGGATCAGTACTATATCTGGGATTGAAAATTCAGAGGGCGTAAGTTTATGTATTGTTAAGAACGGAACTATTCGGAATCTGGTGCACGACAAACTTTGTACAATAACTGCTACTAACATCATAACACACTGTACAACAACAACGTGCTTTTCAATAGTATTCCATTAGTATTTTAAGTGGTGTTTCAAAGTAATACGAAGTTTCGGACACGAAGTTACACGAATTTGTTGCAGTGTTTCAGTTTCACAGATAAATCTGACTGACTCAAATAATCCTACAGTTAACGATGACGCAAAACAAATAGCTACAGAGTTCACAAAACGACAAAACTTTACTACTTTCAGAGCCATCTGCATCGAGGGAAACAATCGCGCCATCGGATGACCAAGATCCGTCTAAGAAAATGAAGTGCTTCATCAGAATTAACCTGAACAAACCGGTGCACACTGAGGATACAGGCGAACATCAACAACAGCAACGGGAACAACAACCTATGGTCGTTTGGCCGAATCTTTCGGCAGCTTCAATGTTCCCTGTATCAGAAGGGCTGGATGAAGAGAGCAGTTGCAGTAGCAGTCTTCCGGACATTAAAATGGAAAATGAAGAAGGAGAGGTTCTCACCGTAAAGTTTGAAGAGAATAGCAATGGTTTCAAAGAGCGCCCAACTCCCTCAACGATGCCATTGCGCGACCCGCCAAAAAGTAATGCGGGAAGGAAGCCAGAGTCCCTGCAATGTAAAATTTGCAATAGGATATACCCAACTGTAGGACAGTTTCATATACATAGTCGCAAGTGTGGCATTTCAGAAGCCCCAAGAGAAAGTGTTTTATCCGAAACGAAGTCTGCTGAGAAGTCTGATGCAAGTAATGATGATGATTTACCAACATTCGAGTGCCAGATATGTTTGGCACAGTATGGCACAAAGCAAGGGCTCCAACACCACATGGAAAAGGCACATGGGATAAAAGACTTGAAGTATCAGTGCGCACAATGCTTCGTAACATTTCATTCACTGAAATTACTACAGTTGCATCCTTGCATTGGGGTAAAGGGAGCTGAAAATTCGAGTACAGATGCGAATGGCTTTGAATGCGGGCTGTGCAAACTTCTGTTTACAACAAAAAAGGATCTCGACGAGCATTGGAATGAAAAGCATAGCCAGCTGTTCCCATGCACACAGTGTCCAAAGCGATTTAAATCGCAAGCGGATTTAGATAAGCATTCAACAAGACATGCTACAGCTTCATGTGACCTTTGTGGTAAAATATATAAGTATAAAAGCAGACTTAAGAAACATCAGTGTGCTGCGCACCGAGCCGAAGAAGTGCGTGCAGTACCATGCGAGAAATGCGGTAAATTGTACAAGGGACCAGACTGTCTGAAGGAACACATGGTTGCCATGCATGATGCTCCAGGCCGATTTACATGTCAGGAGTGTGGTAAACATTTCTGGCTTGCAAGAAGACTGGAGATGCACATGCGCAATCATACTGGCGAAAAACCATATCAGTGCACTATTTGTGGTAAAGCATTCCCACTGGCTAGTAGTCTGTACGTGCATTCCAAATCACATGTCACTGAACGAAAGTATAAGTGTAAATTGTGCAACACGAGTTACAGAACGAAATATTATCTCAAGGAACATATGAAAGGGCATGATCCTTCACACACGGTTCAGTGCGACTTGTGTGGAAAATCATTCAAATCGAAATGGTCGTTGAAGGTTCACAAAGAGATACATATGGACAGACGAAAGTACAAGTGTGATGTATGCGGGACAGCTTATAATAATTCGGGCTCGCTGTATACGCATAAGAAAAAACACAAGCTAAACGAAGAAATGACGGAGTTAACTGGTTAACAATCATATAACATTACCAGTGTAAATATGTTTTGTACCCGCATGTTTTAAACTTGCATTAATGATTTTGTTGATATTGTCTGTAGGATGTACATATGAAAAATTATAGTATGCGGTTACTTTGAAAACGCACATTCGAAAGATTCCATGAGTACATGTATGTAAAATGTGAAACGATTCCATGTACATAATGTATTATAGTTTTATCGTTAGAAGCAATTGTAGAATGTACATTGGCAGCCAACAGAAGTTTGTATTTTAGTTGTTTTACGTAGACAAATGTACTTCTAAAAGTTCGGCAGTTGTAGAGTGTATGTGTATGAATATTGTATTGTGTCTTTAAAGAAATAAAAGAGGTTAATTAAAGTAGACCAGCTTTGTTTTTAAATTTGTTAAAATAATTATGACGAAAATGTCGCACTATATTCAGGTAGCAAAAAATCGAAATATCTTAAAGGGTGCCCACAGTTATATTAGACACAAGCTCAGTGCACATGTTATCATTATGTGGATTGATAAACTGGTTTGAAAGTGTTGAGGAATAAAACAATACTATTTGAAATGGTCGGAACCTCTGCATAAAAAGAGATGGCGAAAGGAATGATTTACGTTCAGTTTGTGCATGAATTAATATTGTGTTCATTTGGGTATCGTATTGTGTCTTTAAAGAAAATAAAAGAAGTTAACTGAAGTACACCAGCCGACCACAACCTTTAAGATTCTAAAAGTCTGAAGAACAATTTATTATATTTCCAGACGAAGAGAATTCTTCAAACATGGAGAATCAACCATCAGAGAAATCGATGATTTGCTACATCCGCATCAAACTGAACAATCAATCTGCACAATTTGAGGAATCAGAGGATAAACCAGTGTCTGTGGTCAAAATGTGGCCAAATCTAGGGCGTGCTATGGATCTTTCTCAGCCAGTGTTCCCAGGCCCACCACATGAAAGTATTGCGCGAGAAACTGGTAACATTCCATTTGGAGGTATTTCACAATTTCCAACGCAGGCGGATACCAGTGCTGATCCTCCAGTACCACAGTACCTGTTCAAGAGAGAAACCATTCCATGCGAGGATGATAAGACTACGCTGATGGAGGATGATAAGACTGCACTGATGGAAGCATACAGTGAAGAAAAATCAGAAACAAAAATTGCGCTGGTATGCACAGTATGCAAGAAAAAATTTAAGTCGAAGAAACTACTAAGTAACCACATGGCTAAATGTGTGCATCCAGAAGCAAAAGGAAAGACAGATTCTAAGGGCTACACCATTATGAAGAGTTACCAGTGTAGAAACTGCACTCAAACATTTAATTCGAAGAATGATTTGAACGAACACAAATGTCGACCGAAGAATGCTGTCGAATGCGAGAAATGTAAGTTGCTGTTTGCTTCGAAGAAAGAACACGATAAGCATTACGACGCAGTGCATGTTGATAAACTTTCTTGTAGTCGATGCACAAAATCGTTTCGAACGAAAGCAGAATTAGACAGGCACTTTTCGCGACACGCCAACACAACGTGTGAGATTTGCGGGAAAACTTTCAAGTTCAGAACGATGTTGAACAGTCACAGGGAGCACGTACACTTCAAGGCAAATTTACCAACGATAACTTGTGAGGTATGTGGTAAATTGTACCACGGCTTTAAAGCGCGCAGCTCACTTGAAGAGCACAAAGTTCACCAGCACAACTTCCCAGGCCGTCATAGCTGCGATGTGTGTGGAAAGCAATTCTGGCTGAAACCAAGGCTGAAATGGCACATGCGATCGCACACCGGGGAAAAGCCATATCAGTGCACTGTATGTGGTAAAGCATTCCCACTGGCAAGTAGCCTGTACGTTCACTCACAGAAGCATAATACGGACCAGGAGCATAGGTGTTACATCTGCAACACAACATACATGACGAAGTATTATCTGGCAGAACACATGAATAGACATGATCCTTCAAGAGCGGTGCAATGCACAACATGTGGCAAAACATTCAAGACGAAAGATTCACTAAAGGCACACAATGAAATACATCTTAACCTGAGGAAGTATAAATGCGACATATGCGGGACAGCCTATAATAATTCTGGTTCATTGTATTCTCACAAGAAGAAACATAAAGAAATAGAAAACTGGGAAAGAGGGGGTAGTGCGCAAAAGAAAGTGGTTGAAAATGCAACGGTAACGTACGACCAATAATTTGTTGTGTTTCTCTTGTAAAGCCATATGATTGCTCCTTGAAGAAAAACAACCGCATTCCATGATAATGTACAATTTTTGAAATAGCATTATCAGTTACATTGTATTGGTAAAAATGCATAATATGTAGATGTGCATTTTGGTGCATTTTTTATTAAAATTGAAGGCATAAGAAGAATGGTTGTAAATGCTTAAATTACGAAAACAGTATCGTGAATCTTACACATACGCACTCCAGAAGCATTCCCGCAAGAAAAATGTTAGTTGCTGTGAAGGTACAGAATTAATAAATAGGATATATTTTGGACCTGTTACATCAAGAATGACTGTATTGCTGTTATTAGATTACGGTTTTGTGTTAAAATTTGATACTTTCAGGTCAGATATTTTCAAAGCGACATTCCATGACTTGACTCTGTAAATAGATGCCCAGTACAGATTTATTTTCGTTGCTTATTTGGGAGATGTTTTCTTGTTTAAAGTCACATTAATTATGTTGTACGTAAAAAAAAAATAATGAAGAAAAAATATTAAAGATGTGATAGCAATGTACATGTTTGGTGTTGCCGTAGGATTTTCTAAATAATGTTAAATTGTTTACATGTATTGTAATGTTTTAGTTCATGGAACAATTTCTTTAACGAAACATTCCAATTGGATGTATAATTGCGAGCTAAATAAATGAACTTTAATTTATCAGCTTTGTTTTTATTTACCCGACAATATCTTACTAATGCTACACATACACTAACTCCATTTCTGAAGCACTCACCGGTTTTAAACTAAATCTTGTAAATACCCAGTTAAAAAAATATGTAATGCAAAAATTAACTTAAAACATGCAGATTTCTGCATAAATTTCACATTTAGTCATAATCAACTATCGGCGTTATGAATTTTGTTTGAAGATGCACCTCATTCAAGAATGGCCTGGGCACCGGGTGCCACAGGTAGAACAATTTGTACAATGGAGTGGCTCAACTTAAATCGCACAGTTTCAGTTAACATCAATTTTCTGATGTTTTTCTTATTGTGCGTTACACAAGGTGCTTGTGCTGTGACTAAATATAGATTAAAAGATTAGCAAGTCTAAGATACAGACTGTCAAATCTACTGTGCTGAGCACAACTCTCGGTGCGCACAAGTAATGCAACCATGCAAGGAAATCAAAACGACATTATGTAAATAGAATGACCACATTTACGAAGATTTTGAATTAAATATGCAGAAGGACAGTTGCCAGATGTTAATTTTTCGAAAATTACAGTACATATGTACCTGAATTTTCAATAGACATTGAATGTGATAGTACTTTGTGGCACCTATCATGCAGTTAAATCTCAATCTGAGTGGCATTTATTTTATTTCCAGATGGACACCAGCAGATTACTGCCCAAGAGAGAGCAAAGAACGTAATTTGTTCAATCCGGATCAATCTGAGCAAAATGCCTGGAAGTAGAAAGAAGGACAGCACAGATAATCCGTACACTGCTATTATAAACACTGAACCTCTACGTCCAGTCCAGATGTGGCCAAATCTGGAGCGTGCAATAAACGTTTTACTTCCAGAATCCCAATCAACAGGAACCACGGATCAAGCGGCCGAATTTGAATGGGGAGGTATGGACGTTGACGCGTACAAACGAAGAGCTATTCCAGTCGAGTTGCAGAGGAGGAATGCGCCAAATGACGGTGAACATGTTAATCATAGCCTGGGCACAGGAGACAGTGATGATGACAGTGAGGCACATGTGAAAAGACCATTTGTGACCAATGTAGTTTCTTTGGCGAAAACACCAGGCTGGCACGAGGGTAGAGCTATTAAGATCGAGCCAGGCGAAGCCGAAATTGAAGATGAAAGTGAAAACACAGCACACATGGATGTTAATGAAGAAAGCGCTGATGCGATGGAGAAAGAGGAAGATGTTACTGTGAAATCTGAAGGTACGAGCAGTATGCCTTTGGACGCAGGAAGTAAGGATGAATCTTTGCAATGTAAAATTTGCTACAGAATATACCCAACGATGGTTCAACTTAATATTCATAGTCGCAGGTGTGTTCCCCCAGAAGGTGGCAATTATAGAAAAGTACAGGAAGAGGAGGTAGGCTTCAAACCCAAGATATGCCCTGAAACATTCAAAGTGCAAGACACCCTACTTCCACAACGGTGCGAAATCTGCAAGCAGGAGTTTGCCAATATATACTTACTTCAGGTTCACCTTGACAATAACCATTTCTGGTGCAAAAAATGCAAACGCACGCTGAAAAACAAATCTCAACTGCAATTACACTCAGTGTTTGATATCGAATGCAAAAAATGTGAAAAGACTTTTTGTACAAGGGCCGATCTCAAGGAGCACGTGAATGAAGCACACACCACCCCGTTTAAGTGTGCTGTATGTTATTCTTCATTCATTTCCGGATTGGCGCTTAAACAGCACAAAAGTGAGGCAGTTGAATGCGAGCATTGCAAAGTGTCGTTTTGTTCAAAGAAGAAATTGCAAAAGCACAAAACGAGTTTGCATCGTGTTAAGTGCACTAGATGTCAGTGTACGTTTAACTCGGAAGAGCAATTGGAAAAACACATGGGAAGACATATACTTTTGGAATGCGACATATGTGGTAAACAGATCAAGGGAAGGGCGCATTTGAAAACGCATAAGCAAAGGATTCATAGTGGTCAGCCGCGCCATGCGATGCCTTGCGAATTATGCGGAAAGCAATACAAGGGGGTAAAGTCATTGGAACAGCACAAGGTAACGGACCATGGCGCGGAAGGACGTTACAAGTGCGACGTGTGTGGAAAACAGTACGTCGTGAGACAGAGATATCACATGCATATGCGCACGCACACTGGTGAAAAGCCATATCAATGCACGATTTGTGGCAAAGCATTCACACTAGCAAGTAGTCTCTATGTGCATCAAATGAAACACACAGATGAACGAAACTTTAAGTGCACAATGTGTGATGCAAGTTACACTACAAAATATTATCTGAAGGCTCACATGAATAAGCATGATCCAACAAGAGCGGTGAAGTGTCCAGTTTGTTTTAAAACATTCAGATCACCTGAATTGCTTAAAGTTCACAAGCAAATTCATGCGAATGAAAGAAAACACAAATGCGACATTTGCGGGACAGCGTATAACAACTCAGGATCATTGTGGACGCATAAGAAAAAACACAGAGACAGAAACGAAACAATTTAGCTGTTTCCTTAGAAACGGCCTGGGGTCGGTTACTTTGGACTGTAATTGAATTACAGTTCAGTTACGTGAAAATGCAATTGACTACTCAACTATTCCAACTTAAAGTTATTGCGAAATGTAATTCATTCCAGGTCTGGAATTTCATATTTTCAGAAGAAAGAGGATGTGATAATGGAAAAATTTAATGCTGCAGCTAAATAAAATGGAACTCATACAATTATCAAGCCATTTCATGTGATACTTCAATGACTACATTTGAAACACCTTATCTATCAAGGAGAAGGCATTGTGCTGTACTGTCTATTCCATGTTCAGAACCCGAACCTGGCACCAAGATACCAGTGCAGTACCATTTGTAATTAATTACAATTGCATTTACATCCACTTTTGAAAAAATTCAGTTGACAATTACTTTCAATTACTTAAAAATGTGTAATTAATTGCGGCCAATTTGCCAGTTGCTAATTGTCCGAGGTCTGCTACTAAGTACTTATTATGACATTAACCTTAGAATACTATTTTAAAAATACATACTAGTTATGATCCAGTCCATGTCTTTCATACACAATATTTGATGCATGTGCATTATAATAAGATCATGTAAATATTTGTAAGCACGCAGCACCATTGTCGGAACTGTTTTTGTAATTTTAAAGAAAATGCACACTGTTTATGTTA
Source organism: Haplosyllis anthogorgicola (assembly GCA_038406195.1). Lineage (NCBI taxonomy): Eukaryota > Metazoa > Annelida > Polychaeta > Phyllodocida > Syllidae > Haplosyllis > Haplosyllis anthogorgicola. The sequence continues at coordinate 12,404 of JBCAUI010388844.1, read as the reverse complement.
TTTCATGTTTGCTTTTGTTCACTGTATTAATGTGATTAAATAACTTTAAACACTTGTATTTTCATTAGATTAATAAATGCACGTTACTTAGACAAACCAATGCTTAACGAGATTGCTTATTTATTGAAAAGTTACAAAAGCTGCTTCGAAAATGTGCCAATTAAGAGATGGAAAATATTGAGACTTTAGACAGGGATTATGAAACGCAAAATGAAACGAATGAGAGTAAACAGTGTCGTGGTGTTTTGCTGCGCGTTGTACATATAACTCTAACCCGAGGCATTACAATCACTCTATGTTTATTACCACATATGATACATGCATGGGGATGGTCTAGTGTGCACTGCCTGAAGGCGGGCAGGGAGCTATTATATATTGGCAGAATCTAGGTCAAGGTCGTGACTTTGGATAATGCATATTCATAGGCCTGGGCCTTAGCGGCGGCTGAAGGTCAAGGCTGACCGTTAGGCTGGTAAGGGTGTGCAGGGGGTGAAGGCCGTGTATGTGCAGGTGTCGTACCTAGACAAACAGTATTTTCATTGTGAATTGAACATCCCGAGATCAACGGAAATTTGCGGTCTTACAGGGGTTGGTCTAGCATTCAGTCCCAGCAGTTAAAAAGACTGGCCTTAAGTCAACAAATACGAAAGTTCAAAGTTGCCGATAGAAAGTTCGAATGCTCCATTTAGGCTCTTTTGTTTTGATTACTTTGCACTGACAGAATTTTCAAAGTGCAGCAACTGGAAAAAAATAATAAAATTGTAACTAAAATCAAAGCTGTTCATACATGTCAATAAAGTGTATTTTTTTTTAGATCGAACACAGCAATATTTTGCTGTGCGTGGTATGATTCAGCTGATATATATTTTTTCAAAATCTTTTTTACAAAGTGCGGTGGGAAATGCAATCCGAGAAATTCAATCTATGCTGTGCATGTACATGTGCTGAATTTGAATAAAGTTTATTATATTTCCAGACGTCCTGCAAGACCCATCCAAGACCGTTATGTGTTTCATCAAGATTAAGCTAAATTCATCAACAACAATAGAACCAACAAAGGAACTGGACAATGGAGAACCAGAGGAACTTCTACAACCTCATCCAGTGCAGATATGGACAAATCCATTACATGTAAAGGAGTCTTCACTTCTGGATTTTCAAGCAGAAACCCAGGATGCCTACATGCAACCAGTTGGGGATACGAGCGAATGCGCGATACCCAGTGAGTATTCAACAGACGACATTGATAACAACAACAACAACAACGACGATGATGATGGTGGTAATGAAGGAAGTGGAATAGACATGGATAAAAATTTTGATCAAATTAAGGAGAATATTAAGAGTGAGACCATTGATGAAACGGATGAAGGAGAAACGAACATTAAAATCGCCAGCATTTGTAGTCTTGGGCAACCTAGCCCGAAACGTCGAGGGAGACCACCGAAACTGTGCGCCAATTGTAACAAGCGTGCAAGTCAATGTGACTGCCCGTTACGACCCCACCCAAAACCTCAGCGAGGTGTCCGCAGCATAGTACTGTCCAACCCAAACACCCATCGAAGTGTTTCTGACCTTGTACGGCCCAACCCAAAACTACGTCCAGGTAGACCATTTCTACCTAGATTTTTTTGTAAAAAGTGCCCCAGGGCGTTTACCAATTTTTTATCATTGCAGTTGCACATTGACAGTGCGCACCTGGAATGTAAAAAGTGCAAAGAGACGTTCAATTTCAAAGCTGATTTACACAACCACAGATGTCAAGAAGAACGGTTTATTTGTTTGGAAGCAGAGCGCAAAAAGAAATGGAAGAAAACCATTCCAGATCCGGAATTATTAACATTAGCATGTACTAAATGCCATAGGACATTCAGCGAAGCCAATTTCAAGAAGCACCAAGCCCAGAAAGGTGAGGAGTGTGAAGTCTGTGGCTTGTCGTTTTGCACGAAAACGGACCGAAAAAAACATAGAGATGAAATGCATCAGGGACAGCTGCACAAGTCAGATGAGGCTCATAAATGCGACTCTTCAGCAACAATGTGGCCAAATCTGGAACGAGCAATAAGGGAATCCCATCCAGATTCTGAGCAACAAGAGAGCAATGATCTGGATGATGGTTCCACAGAGGAGCCCAGAAATACAGCAAATGCGTCCATTAAAATGGATAAGAACGTAAGTGAGTCCAATCAGTTTCCGCAGGATGCTAAAAAAGAACAAAGACCAGATTCGATTGAAGGAGAGACGGAAAGTCTGAAATGCTTCAGGTGTTCCGAAGTCTTCCTAAATAAAAACCGCCTTAAAAGGCATCTATCTTGGGAAGTTGAGTGTGAATTCTGCAAAACGAAATTTTGCCGAAAAATAACTCTGGTAAGGCATGTGGAAGAAGTCCACCATTTGCAAAAACGAAGCGCAAAGGCTGGAGTGTGCGAAGTGTGTAAAATGGTGTTTGCCTCAAAAAAGGCTCTGAAGAAACATTTGAAAACACATATGGAAAAGATAAAGTGCAGCAAATGTTCGGGGATGTTCAGTTCAGAGGAAAGGTTAAAAGTGCACATGGATACATGTCATGATATAAAGTGCGACATATGCGGTAAAATCCTGAAGGGCAAATCCTCAATGTTCAATCACAAGAAATACAAGCATGATACCGAATCAGCAAAACCATGCGACGTGTGCGGTAAAATGTTCAAAGACATAAACACTTTGGAGCAACACAAAATAACAGAACATGATGCGGAAGGTCGTTACAAATGTTCCGTCTGCGTGAAGCAGTATTGGGCGAAAGACAGGCTTGATAAACATATGCGTCTACATACTGGTGAAAAACCATACCAATGCAGCATATGTGGTAAAGCGTACCCACTTGCCAGTAGTTTGTTCGTACACACAAAGAAGCATACAACTGAACGTAAATATAAATGCACTGTATGTGGCTTGAGCTTCATAACGAAATACACGCTAAAGCAGCATATGTACAAGCATGACCCGTCCAAAGTGGTGCAGTGTACAACGTGCGGCAAGAGATTCCAAACGAAAGATTCGCTTAATGTTCACATGGAAACCCATTCGAACGAGAGAAAGTACAAGTGCACATTGTGCGGAACCGCCTACAACAATCGCGGAACACTTTGGACGCACAAAAAGAAACACAGAGGCAGAAATGAATACTGTTAGCTGAATACATGCACTGTTCGTTGAAGTGGAGTGGGCAGTAAAATAAAGCGATGTCTGTTGAATAATTTTATAAAGAAGAGATGTGGGAGTGAATTACTTTTATCAAAACCACAGAAAACACACAAGTGTTAAATATGCAGAAGGACATACCGTTGCACACTTGCATGAAGATACAGTAGAACCTGCTTTGAGGGGCCACCCTTACTTACAACGTACATTGGCCGTAAATGACAGGTGGCCTCACAAAGCAGTGATGATTTTAATTAGTTATCTGTGAGGTAAAACAAGAAACAAACCCACATATTTGCCGTAAATGCCGTGTGGCCGTTCAAAGCAGTGGCTTGTTAAAGCAGGTTCTACTGTACTTGTATATTGCCAGAAAAATTAATGTAGCTTGCACATACAGTAGAACCTGCTTTGAGGGATCACCCTTACTTGCAACGTGAATTGGCCGTAAATGACAGGACGCCTCACATTGCAGTGATGATTTTAACGAGTTTTCTATGAGAAAAAGAAACGTGCCCACACAATGGCCGTAAATGCCATGTGGCCGCTCAAAGCAGTAGCTTGTTAAAGCAGGTTCCTCTGTAGTTGCGTGATGGCTATGCCAGACATTTATGCACTAAATATTAAATCAACTTGAAGTTAAAATAATGACCGTCTCGTTTGATTGTGTTGCGTACACTTAATATGTTATTTGCTTTCAGCTGGGCAGAGGTTACACCTTTGTCTAATATTTAGCATTCATTGGAAACATACATATACTTTTATGTGTATTTTGCAAGGACTGAATAATTTAGTACTGGAGCATGACACATGCACATTCCACAGAATATCCAATAAAATTAAAATTAGCAGATATTCGCATGTGCTTATTTTGTCCTTTTATATTTTATCGCACAGCAGGGATCCAAGATTTTTGTCGATAATAGGTCATTCTCGATGATTTAATTTAAGTCAATCTGTGAAGTGATTTCATCGCAAGTTCCCTCGAACCGAAAAAAACAAAAAAGTTACAGAAAGATGCAGATTTCTGGCACGAAAAGTTAATCTTATTAAGATTTTTGTCAATTGGTAAAACAATATTTTTCTTAATCAGATACTTGGCCACGAGTTTTTAAAGTTTTGTTGATACAGCTACAGTACCACCTGATCATTATATTCAACGTATGACTCGCCCGGTGGAAATTTCTTCCAGAATTTTTTACCAGATTGCGATGCAATGACAACCCACATTTTCCTATTATTTGAAATGGACTAAAATATGGCTAACACTGTGTGACAAAAGTGCAAATGGGGACCTCGCTACAAGTTTATAATAGTGAAAACAAAAATCAGGCTGATTTGAGGCAACCTGATTTGAGGGCTCGACCGTTCTGCAAGCAACCTTTTATTTTTCAAGTTCGAATCTGGCGACATTTATTGTCTATTCAATGAAATACAGTATAACTATGTGGTCTTCAGTCTAGAAACTGACATCAAGTCATCCCATGTTCCATTTTTATGCACCAAAAAGTAGTGGCATTGTCATGTCCTATTGTTTACATTTTACAACGTCATCATATGACCCTAGAAACAGTGTTGTCACATTCGATAGACTGGCAATTAAAAAAATAATTGCAAACTCGTTTTATTTTCAGGTGGAGATTTCCTTCCGGATCCACATGACAAGAATCTGGTTTGTTCGATCCGGATTAACCTAAGTAACTCTGGAAGTGGAATAAACATTCCAACAGATCCAGATGAAATCCCAGAACCTCATCCAGTACAGGTGTGGCCAAATCTGGAACGTGCTATGGGATTCACACTTTCATCTTATCCAGATGAAAATGTGGATGATAAGGATAAAATAGTTGTTCCATTCAAGTACAGTCTTCGAAAGAGGAAGATCCAAAAAGGCATTCCAGAAGAGGACAGTGATTATGAAGATGATATGGAAGGAAAGCCAAGTGCAGCTGCATCCGAAATGCTAATGCAGCAGAATATTAAGAGTGAAGAGACGACCTCCGGTCAAAAAGAAGCAAGCAGTGAAGCTCCACTGCAAGTTGTTGTTTATGGAAATGAACCAGACACTAAAGAAGAGATGCAGAACAAAATGTTTAAAATTCTGAAGCACAAGAAGGAAGGAAACTTCGACGTGAGTAATGTGCTGCCGACGGAAAAATGCGAAGTCTGTCATAAAGAATTTGCCAACGTTTTTCTACTACAGGTGCATTTAGAAAATTCTCATCTGGAATGCAATAGATGTTCACGAAAATTTTCTTCTAAGCACTATTACAAGAAGCATATGACCGACCTGCATAAGTGCAACTTTTGCGAAAAGAAATTCTGTTCAAAAGCAAGGAGGCAAAAACACACTGACGAAGTCCATAACAAACCAGAATGTGACATTTGTCATAAACAGTGCAAAAATGTGAAGTCTTTAAAATCTCACAAGTTTAGAGTGCACGCTGCGCAAAACTTTATTCCGTGTGACATATGCGGAAAAACGTACAAGGTGCGAAACTCACTAGAACAACATAAGATAAACGAACATGGTGCGGAGGGATGTTACAAGTGCGACACTTGTGGTAAACAGTATTTTCTTAAAGAAACACTCGAAATGCACATTCGGTCGCATACGGGGGAAAAGCCATATCAGTGCCAAATCTGTGGCAGAGCATTCCCACGAGCGAGCAGTCTGTATGTGCATACAATGAAACATACAGCTGACCGAAAATACAAATGCAAGTTGTGTGGTGCATGTTATATAAATAAATATTACCTAAAAGAACACATGAATAAGCATGATCCAACAAAAGCGGTGCAGTGCTCAGTTTGTTTCAAAACGTTCCGATCGAATGAATTGCTTAAAGTTCATATGGAGATTCATACAAATGAAAGACGACATAAGTGCGACATATGTGGAACTGCGTATAATAACTCTGGATCGCTGTACACGCATAAGAAAAAACACAGAGAAAGTATAGAAAGTCTCGGAAAAGTAAAAAGCATCAGCCCCTCGACAGTAAGAGATTACAATCCTGACAAGTCATTCAAACAATAATTTGTACAGCATCTTTGCTGAAGTTAGAGAATAGTGGATCGATGAATTAACTAATTTGAAATCATCTTGCAAATATGATCTCGCATAATTCCGAGAAAATATTTCGTGTGTTGCTCAAAGAATTGACTAAATTTGACAGACTCGAAGAAATGCTCATCTTCGCAAGGAGAGGGGCACTTCAACTATGCTTAAAAAAATGGCACTGCACGGGCTGCAAGCCATGGGTCCCCTTCGGACAAATTTCCAGATCTGCTATTGTGGAGATCATTCTCTAAAATGAACAGTGTAAATACCGTAATCTAAGTCATTTTGTTTTGTATTTTATGTACAATGCAAGAAGATTTGTGCACATGTTCAACTGTTGTGCTGCACAGTATTGAAGGATTAATGCAGAATTCTATGGACAAAATTGTTTTGATTGATCATCATGAGAGGACAAATAATTAATGCATGAGAAATAATTTTTAAGTAGGTACATTCCATTGCAACTGAGCAAGTTTAAAATTCACTAATTTAACTCAAGAAAGAAAGAAATCTGAAGAGTGCACTTGTGTTGTTTTGAGTTAAATTTGTAAAACGAAATACAGTATTGTCAACCAGCTGAACTCACCTGAGCCATTACTGGTACCAGGTTCCTTCTTCTTTCTTTGGTGGGAGCCGATAATGCCTCGCAGACTTATAAATATGGTGGTCGTTACCAGACCAGAGGACGGCACTGTGTTGGTTACATTCTTTCGGTGATGGGTTTCACTTTTTTTGATCCTCATGCTTTCAGCAATGAGGGTCTATGTATCGGACGAAATCTACATTTGTGTTCTGGGCCGCCATTGCAAAAGTTGACCAGGACCCCCGCCCCCAACTGGACTGGGGAAAATGCATTTTCAGCAGATTTGGACTCGGTGTCAAAAGTTAGGAAAAAGTTGACCAGGACCCCCCCCATATGAGGGTCAGTGCTCCTTATCGGGACACCTTGTTATTCTTTCGGTGGAAGATGTTCCTTCTAATTCACTTTTTCGATGGTCTGACTTTTTGCTCGTTCTGGAGTCTGGCATTACTGTAAGCACATTGTAATTGCACTTCCTTTGCCTTTCTGATATTAATACTAGTATACTGTGGTGGATCCAAGATACCTCTATGGATGGAGTGCATTGAAATTTCTACCTTAAATTTCACAATGAAGAAAATTTCGACCTCAAAAGGTCCTCTAGATGTACCCTTGGATCTGCCAATTTTAGATAATGCTTAGTACTAATACTACTATTGAAAATAGCGTTTACTTTATTTTCAGGTGGAGACCAAGGGGAACATGACTTGGTTAAGAACACTGTATTGTGCGATATTACAATTACTCTCAATAAACTGGATGAAACGTCTGAGCCCCATCCAGCGCTCCTGTGGCCGAATCCGGATCAAGCAATCGGTTGCTCACCTCAGGATACTGAGCCAGAAACTCCAGAAGAAAATGAGGATCCAGAATTTGATTATACAATGGAGTACAGGCGGTTCGCTTTCGGGGAAAGTTCCGCCTACAGGGATGGACAACCAGCTGAAATGGAGGAGCCTCAAAGCTCAGAAGAATATCTTAACATGGGGGAAAGTGTTATAGAAAAAGACGGGCCAGGTGCTCAGCAAAATGATGTCATTCCAGATGAGAACAGAGCCGCTGCTGATATGGAGAAAGATGCAAAAGATTACAAAGAATATGTTCATGATGTACAAAATGTTACAAGTGAAGGCTTTATGCATTCAGATGTTCATGGAGAAAACGTAGACACGAAACAATATTTGCAGCAGGGCATAATAGTTCAACAACGGAAAACATCCCGAAATGGAAGATATTGTGAGATGACAAAGAAATGTGGAATGTGTGAAGAGACGTTTCCTACTGTGCATTTGTTGCAGTTGCATCGCGAAAATTCGCACCTTGAGTGTATAAAATGTTCGCAAGTGTTCAGGTCTGTTAGACGATTGAAAATACATCAGGCTAGTGAGGTTAATTGTGAAACTTGCGATTTACATTTCTGCACGAAGACGAAACGACAACAGCACTGGGATGAGGTTCACCGATTTGATCTCAAATGCGCCAGATGTGGTATGACGTTTACGACAAATAAACGTTTGAATAACCATCATTCGAAGGGTGTGAAATGCAAAGAATGCATGCAGTCGTTTTGTTCCCGATCGGAATTGGTAAAACATCGAAATGAAACTCATCGTAGAAGATTTCCTTGCGGTCAATGCCGTTGTGTGTTTAAATCGGAAGATAGGCTGAAGAAACACATGGTGTATCATAGTGATGTTGAGTGCGATATTTGTGGTAAAATTTATAAGGGAAGACTGCACCTGAATAATCATAAGATACAAGTCCATGGAGAAAAGTCGTTCATACCTTGTGAATTATGTGGGAAAATTTACAAGGGAAAAGATTCCATAGAACAACATAAGATAAATGAGCATGGCGCCGAAGGACGTTATAACTGCGAGACATGTGGTAGAGGATTTTGGTCGAAAGACAGGTTGAACATGCATGTTCGTGAACATACGGGTGAAAGACCATATCAGTGTAGTGTGTGTGGTAAATCATTCCCCCGACCAAGTGGTCTGCATGTACATATGCAGAAGCATAGCTCTGAGCGCAAACATAAATGCACATTGTGCAATGCGAGCTTCTTCAACAAGTACTATCTCAAGGCACATATGAATAAGCATGATCCGTCAAAGGCAGTGCAATGCCGAATTTGCTTTAAAATGTTTAAAGCAAAAGATTTGCTCAAAGTCCATAGTGAAATTCACACGAATGAAAGACGACATAAGTGCGATATTTGCGGGACCGCTTATAACAACGCAGGATCTTTGTACACTCATAAGAAAAAACATAAAGAAAGAAATGAAATACCGTAAATTGCCGATTTGACGCGCATGTGCGTGACACCTATTTTTTGCACCGCGCTACATTTCAGATCATGAAAATTCCATTCAGGAAATGATTGGCAACCCAACCCCTATGTCATGTAACATAATAGAAAGACCATAAAACGGTGGAAATCCATTCCATGTGTCCCAAGACATTTTAACTTTCTTATTTGGTCATTTAAAACTATACAACATACATAAAGATTACAAACCACAACATGCAGTCAACAAGTTGTGATGGTGAAAAGTTCCGTAAATGACTTTTAAAAAAAGTGCTGCAAAGAATGAAAAAATAGGGTGTGCATCAATTTGGGAGTGCGTGTCAAATCGGCGATTTATGGTATTGCAGCTGTAATTTACCGTATTTACCCGAATTGGGGCACTCTCTCTAATTGAGGCACCCCCTCTTTTTTGAGACAAAATACACTAGTCAATTACTTAAGAGTCTGGTTATGGACTATTTCGATGGATACTCTTTGTCAGTATCACATAAGTTAACTCATTTAAAAGGCTATTCAAGTTTGAGCATAAACTTAAAGTTTTGTAGCAAGTATATTTTAGTACTTTGATTTTAAAAGAGGCACCCCATGAAAATTAGGTCTTGGCACCGGGTGCATTAATTCGGGTAAATACGGTATTTGTTGGAATAATCATTCATTCGCTTATTGAATTAAATACCGATTAGTCGTACACACTTGTCAAAAACAGTTTAGCATCTAGAGAATTCTAATACGCATGCCAGCGAAGGTCCAAGCTGAGCTGTCCTCACCTGCCACTCTATCCTGGGGGGGGGCGTCTGACCTCCAACCTAGGGGGGGGGGATCCGACTGCCAGTCAATTCTGACCTCCACCTAGGGGCGGAGTGGGGGGGGGGACGGGGGTGGTGGGTGGTTGAGGGTCTGACTGCCAGCTTTGACTCCAGAAATGATTTTTTTACCCCTCAATTATAGTCTATCGACACATGCGCAATAGACTAATAAGCATATGTTGCGAGGCGTCCAGATTTAGGTCAGAATGGCCGTAATCAGATGTCATGACTTCTCTGCATTAGCAGACTAGTCTCCAAAGCCGACAATGTCATGTACACTAAGAGTTGTTGCGACTAGTAAAATTCAGTCGTCAACTAGTCGAGTACTATTAGTCGACGATGGTCGACTAGTCAAATTTATCAATGTTTATCGTTATTATTTAACCATTGTTAGTTAACATGTGTAAGTTACATCATCTGGCCACATCATTTTGGTTCTTAGACACTACTCAAAGCTTACATTTAAACATGAAAATTACAGTAAAGCATATGTTAATTCCCAAAGAAAATTCTGGCTGGCATTAAATTGAAAGTATTGATGTGTAACGACTAGTCGACCACCAATTTTATTTGTTGACTGATGTTTCAAATTCGACTAGTCGACTATTCGGACTAGTCGCGACAACTCTAATGTACACTTCACAAAATGGTATGAATGTCGAGGTTTTGGAAGTTACAGGTAGTCGCAGAAGTAATTTTGAAAGGGTACTGTGAAATGACAATCATCAATGAAAGAATCAAACATATCAAGGCAGCATAAATCATATCTAGGGTATTCGTGAGTAAAACAATCTGTGCAGCTTAAACATAAACGGAATATTTCGTGCTTTCTTTGCTGACAATCATGTTCATTATTCCAATTATTCCAATTGTCATTTCAATCCATGGAAAAGTATCAAACTGTCAACGTACTATTTATTTGTTAATGCATTTATTATTTAATGCCTTTAATTGTTATCAATGTTATTTTTTGCATTTCACATGTACATGTACGGAATGAGTGTTAGCACTCCTTAAATCATTGTTGGCGGTGATCGGACATTGTCAGTTAATAATAATTGGTTAATTTAATTGAAGAACTTTAAATATGGAAAATAATTGTCTTTCGAATGAGATTCGCAAAGACTATGTGGTCTTCAGCCTAAAAAACAAACTTCCGGTCATCTAAGATGGCGGTAATGACGTCATAAAATACAACATTAGAAACAGTGTTGTGACCTGTCACATTCGTAAGACAATAAGCAATTATAAATTATAAATAATTATAAATAATTGCCAACTTGTTGTTAATGATATCTTAAAATGGGCAAGCAGTTTAAATGTATGGTAATTTTTTGCAAGATTGTTACTGTCAGTCAAAGGTGGTTGGCCAAAAGGTTCTTAAAATATGCTCATTTTCATGCGTGTTGTTATGTTACATTTCCATTGGATGTCTCGAAAAATAAAATACAAATGAAATGACACTTGTTCAATAGTCCATTAACTGGTTAATTTCAGCGTAAACTACGTATTCTTTTAACATTTCGCTAACGAATTCACGACAAAACAAAACGTGGTGCGGAATAACATGTAACGCTTGGTCGTTGTGCACGGAAATTAAAAAAAACAAATTCAAATGATGTGGACTGAGATAATTAGTGAGGTATTTTTGTTTCAAAATAACTTTTGTCAAGCTTTTGTATATTGTGCAGTTTTGTATAGCTTTGTAAAGACACCATTTTTAATGCACATACACTTATGTAATTATATTAGTTAGTCTCATATGTGAGGAGCCCTATGACGTCAGGCCAGTGCAAACTTTGTGGACTAGAAACGGCATTATTAAGCAGACTGAAAGTCAGCAATGATGTCAGTGTACACCTGGAGTTAAAATTAACATGATCTGTTTCAGTATTTAATTTGTGAGATTTCGAATTTTTGGGATGCAAAAGCTAACAAAGTCGAACGTTGAAGGTGTAAACATTTTAGTCTGATACAGCGCTCGGACAAAATCCGTTCTCTTTCCACTGTCTTTAAATTTGTTTTCCTTCAGCAAAAAGTCGACTGAAAATGTAATCTAATCACACTTCTTACAGTGTACATGTACATCTACAGCTTATCCAGGGTTCATCCTGCGTAACTTATAACACATGTACATGTAACTTTCACTACTGTAAACCTGTTTAGTTGAATAATCCAAAAAACATCTGGGACCCAAAAATTTTAGGTACAGTAAAAATGCTTTATTTTCCATAGCAAATTTGTTGATTGTAAAAATTTGAAAAAAAATTTAAAAAGTAAGAAATAAATTGTAAACATATCATTTTACCATATTATATTCATTGTAACTACATACACTAGAATAGTACAAACTAAATGTAAACTAACTACATGTAAACTAACTAACCACAGGCATTAATTAAGTATATTGAAAATAATCAAGTAGTCTTTACATGTGATTCCATATCAATTGAAATCAAAAGG
>JBCAUI010388733.1:0-14519 GCA_038406195.1 Haplosyllis anthogorgicola | reverse complement strand
CTGCATGCATCATTGCACAGTACAACAAACTGTGAGATCTGAGTGCAGTGAGGTAAAATCATCTAGAGAAATCAGAAAGTGTCACTATCTCCTAGGTTTTATGTCTATTTAAAGACTCGTATCAAAATGCTTTAGTCTTGATACGATTGTAAGGAAAGTTGTCCTTCTTGAATTTTAATTGATCTGTCATCTCTGTTAACTGTAACAAAACATAGTAGATCTATTGAATAGAATTGTATGTAATAACGACTTCTCACACAACACCTTAAGCCAGTGCTATCAAATAAAGTTTTCCTCCTAGAAATGAGTGAACCTCTAGAACTTTCCCATATTGTTTTTCTTTTATTTCGCCACCGTCTGGATTTGGGATGAAAAAGGTGTATCCGACCCCTTTACTTTAAATAGGAAATTTAAATAAGCTGCCACTTTAAATCCAATTCTAAGGCCACAACATATAAATGCCGTTACTTTAAAATGGAAATCTTAAGAAAATCGGCACTTTCAATGGAAATTTGGAGCATTGGACAGAACCTACCATCCGACACTGGCTTTATTATTGTACTGTTGATCTATTTCTTGATTTGTACGTTTGGGTCAGGAGGCAGTTCTTTGTACCAAGGGTTTGTAATTTAAATGTCATCGTTATAAAGTTTATTCAATTTGATTTTAAAATACATTGTGTGGTCGTTTACATTAAACTATGTCCTACATTGTATGTGTATTTGTATATTTTCTTGAAATATTTTTTAAAAAATTGAAATATCCAAGTGTACCAGTTCCAGTGTGCTGGCCCTGAATGGAATATACGTTACCCTGATTACATCACTTTAAAGGTGATGTCTGAGAGTGAAAGTGAAGTGCCTGCTGGAAAATTTAAATATTAAGTTGGGGTTGCAACTGACCAAAACTTCAAGTATGTTTGTTTATCATTGTTTGAGTCGTATTAAATTCGTTCTATTCTACACTAACCACCAAAACTTCTTAAATAACAATGCGTACCTGATTTTCACGTAAATAAGCGCCCCCTATTTAGAAGCCCATGGGCTTATAGATGTGAGATAATTCACATTTATAAGCCCATGGGCTTATGACAAAATTTCCAGAGTCACTGTGAAAATGTATAAATATGTGCTAAATAAGGAATCATTGCCTTAAATAAAATACTTAAAACATTATTATTAACTTAAGTAACTTAAGTGATGCATTTTGAAAGTTTAGATGGAGAAAAAATACATTTGTAAAATGTAGTTTGTTAGATTTTAAGTATGCACTGTGGATATAGGCAGAAATTGATTCAACACATTGGTACACTTTCACACCTATAAGCTTGTATTCTTAGGTAAGTTTATATTGAAATTTTGGCCTTTTCACACCTACAAGCCCGGGGCTTATTTATGTCAAAATCCGGTATTCTGGAGGAAATAATCTCTTCCAGGTACCAAATTGTCATAAAAAATGTGTATTTATCATGTAATTTTTTTTAAAAAATTAAAATATAACATGTTAAATTCTTCATCAGTCTAGACTGTAAATTTTGAAGAAATAAGTTATGGTTCATCACCGGTGCGCCTGTGTTGCCACATTTACCGTAAAATTTGTGTGCCAACTTCAAAAATTAAGTCGGTCAAAAGTACAAAGTCGACTTCATCACTTCAAGTTGACTTCCAGTGGTCTCCGCTTATATCGATATATTCGGCTGCATGACGTTGCATGGATATAAGCGTAAGCAAAGACTACTGTAAGACGATAACCGACCAAAACTTGCATAACTACCTGTGATGTGGTCGGCGAGGTTGATAAAGGCGATATACAGTAAAGTTTGTGTCAAGATAAAGGTCAAAATTGCAAGAAAATCTTTTCGCTTGATAGAATATTTCTCTTCAGACAGACCGATTTCAATCAATCCAAGGGGTTGCGCGAGAGGCGCGTGCCACACCCCCACACCCCCACCCCCACCCCCCCCCCCCCCAGAACAGCCTAAATGTTCTTCATTTTCATGCAGTTTTTGGCCGAGAAATACTGTCACCCAACCTTATTGTATCAATTTTCATGTTTAAAAAAGTTAGTGATGACGTTGACCAAAAGCGGGAAAAAAGGATGAATTTCACCCGTTAGGAATAATATTCGTCAAAAAGCAAGTGAAGCGTAACAACGGAAATCCTTAACTACGTCACAAGGACCTGTCTGGTGACCCCCTAGACTATTTATACCACTCATGGGTGAAAAATAGGGCACCATCTAGTTGAAGAGAACTGTCAAATTTGGGAGATTTAAGCACAGTCATCTTTTTCTAAAGAAAATGATAAACAACTTTTCTTAATATTGAAAGAGCCTCCAAACGCTCAAAATTTATTGATGAAAAATTCTCTGAGATTCTGTGACTGTCTCTTTTCTTAGGCTCTTTAGAGTATATTGTAGCCAAAAATGCCAGTTTATACCAGAATGTACCAGGCAGATTACCAAATACCCACAACTTTAAAAGTACGCAAGAGAAAACGTAATATAATGTATTAATTATAACAAAAACTAAGATTTTGTGGGTTTTATAATTTATTTTTGTTTAGTTTGTCAGTCTATAAAAAGCTATTATTAGATTATTATTACTAAAACCTTGAACAATGTCAAAATTTCTACTATACAAAGTCTACTATACAATTCAATTGTATTGAATTGTATACAATTCAATACAAGACAAATGCATTACTGTTATAATTACACATCAAATCTATTTTAATACCCATTGGCGGATTTAGAGGGGCACAGAAGGCGCCCCCTCCCCTACGGCCGAAAGTTTTTTCATTTTAAGTTGTTTTTCAAAATCAGTAGGGAACAAAGTATGACATACAAAGCGCGATTTTATATCTAAAATTATGTGATGGTGTGCTGAACTGGAATGATAAAGCATAGGAGTTTTCTGCTGCTCCACAATTGTGGCAGCACCTGACGGGCAATACAAGCTACACTTCGTACCCTACTGCTTTGGGCGAAAAGACTCCCTTTGGATTAATATCATTTTTCTGAAGATCTAATTCCAAGGTATGGAAATATTCGTTTCCATCCCTTGTTGACTTAAGTTACACAAAATATGAAGCTCTGACGACTATTCAGATAAAACAAGGATGCTTTATAGCCCAAATTGCCATGATGAATTAAGGAGAGAAAAAGTTCACGTAAGTATAGAGTCATGTAATGACCCGTGTCTCCATAGTTACTGCATAGGTACCACTCTAAAAGTGTTATTTGACAATAATAACCATGGTGACTGCATCAATAACTAGAGATTCAAACCGGTCCTCCAAGTCATATGGTTAAAAGGACTGGCTTCTGTTGAATAAATTTAAAAGGAATCATGATGTTTAATTTTAATGAATTGGAAAAAATTTTATGTACTTTTGTTCATTTACCAAGTTTTATATAACTTGAAACATTTGCTGTAATTCACAAATGTGTGTGTGAATCTGAAATTAAGCAAAGCAAATTTAAGCCGCGTAAGCAAGGTAAACCATTTTCTTGCTTAATTTCAACTTCAGGATTCACAAACAACACTCTTAAGCAAAGGTGCAATTTTATGTAACCTTGCTCCCCGTTGGTCAACACCGATAACAAGCTTAATTTCATGTGTGAAATTAAGAACATGTACAAATTACTCTGTAAATAAGCACAAGCCAAAAAAAGTGTGCTAAACATCCATTTGTGAATTGCAGCAATTATTTGCGCTGATAGTATTTGTGCGTCAGACTTTAGGCTAGATGAGTGAACCCACTAGACTTGTAAGCTTATTAACTCCTAATATAATGTAAAATGTCATAACAGGCAAAGCAAGTTTACGCACGTATGAAAAAATCAGTCATTTGAGTAACGGAACAATAGAAAATTCATGACAGTCAATCTGTGGAAAATATAATTGCTAAAATTTGAAAAAGAAATGAAAGAAAAGAAATGCAACGGTACGAGTCTCAAGTTACAAAAGACATTTGTCGAAAACTCACATGTTATCCATTACTGAAATGTTAGTAAAAGTCCAATATGTTTGGCACAGGTTTACTTTTATCCAGTAGACTTTTACAAAACATATCTAAAAAAATAAGAGAAAAAATTGCGAAAATTCCGTGTTGCACACTGCAGTCTAATTTCTTATTTAATTTTTTTTTTAAATTAACATTTGCTTTATTTAAAGGACTTCACTCTAAAATGAAAATGAAAATTATACACGAAAGTTTATTTTAGAAACATGACTAAGTTCTTTGCACACATCCTAGCAGATATACCTCTCTTGGCATGTAGGACAATGTGCGTTTTTTACCCAAGCTACTTTCCTCCATAAACAAGGAATTTTCAGGAACTGTTTTTGCTAATCTTTGAGCAAGAAGATAATTAACTTTCAAATATGCCCCCGAAAGATAATGCGTTTTGAGTTTGTTGGGGTTTTTTTCATCTACGCAAAGATCTATGCAGTCAACACCCAAAATATTGTGGTAAATTCACTGCAGGTAAGATCTTACATTATCGCTCATGCATGCCGGAAGGTAATGTTTTCGAATCAGTCTGTGTGTCCTGTGTGTCTGTTGTAAAATGCGCATAAAAATCAGCCAAACAAAGAAGGCAATAACTTGTTTACAATAAAATGGGTTGATTGAAAGCAATATTCTCATGACAACGATAAAAGCAACCTCAACGTTGATAACAATCACTGACTGTCATTCCATCGGCATACTGGTAATCCTATCTACTCTTTGTTAACGTTGTTGGGCAGTAACCAATGGTAACAATGAAGAAGGCAGCATTCATCACGACCGTATTGTTTGTGGTAAGTTCGTTATATACTGGAAATTCCTTTATGGTGTTGCAAATTGAGCTCTATTGACGTAATACACGTTCTTTGAAACCATATGTTTCATTTCATGTTTCAAAATGCCCAGTATGAAATATGAAACGTCTTATAACCTTTAAGAAATTGCTCCAAGTGTTCAAATCCGAGTGTGTTTTCAATATAGGGTGCGCAACAATTAAAAAAGATGTCCTGTAACAATATATAATTGGCAAAAGATAAGAAGATAAAAAAAGATAAGAAGGAAATGTAGATTACAATGGGGACAATAGAAATTCAAAAAAGTCACCACGTGAATACGTACACTTGTTTCTCAAAATGAAACACAAATTTGTTGGTGAGGGATTCTATATAAAATAAGCAATACTTTATGGATATGCAGCTCGAGAAACTCCTATCATTGTGGAAACGGAGAGAACACAAAAGAGAACGAAAGAATTTCACGCTGTGCTTTTGATGCACTATTGTTCCAAAATGATAGGAATTTCACGCTCTGATCTGTGGCTTGGGTGGACATTGAGTCCTGACCGTTGCGTTGGGTAATAATTATATTACAATTTGTCCGAAACTTTCCTTGCAACTGACAATCGTGTACTATTGAAACCTTAGTGTAAAACAAGTGTTTGACTTTTAGAGATTCAGATTTAGACACATCATAAACTAGTACTGCCCGCCATCTTCGCTGGCAGTCTCGCTCAACCCCCACCCCGCAGCGTGCTCCCGTAACTCGTAAATCATGATAGTACCAGCAATTAAAAATAAATACAAAAGTTGTCATTAATATTTTGACTTCTTTAATTATTAACAAGTGTAAAATCTATGGCATCAAAGGATAACCCTTGGTTTATAGCAATTAAGCACCATGTTACATTGAACCAGATAAGCGTCACTTTCTGCGTAAGTTCTTTCTATATTAAAGTTCTCTTTTCGTATTTTTTAGATACATGGAGTGGATCTTATGGTTGGTCAGGGTAAGTTGGCTAAGTACTTGCTCGTATGGAAAGGGTAACGAAGAAATTGAAAAAAAAAACCCAGGATTTTATTTTCAGTGCAAAGACAAAAGAATGCGCAATTTTATGATTATCATCATTCCTTATTTTACTTAAATTTTCTTCGTTTGAAGACAAAGTCTGGTAACTCTTAAAATGAAACACTTCTTTTATGATAACAGTTCATGCCTCCAATCCGAACAGAAGAGATTTTCTTAATTCGTACTGTGTCTAACTTGTGTAATTAGGTAGGAATGGAATTTACCACTTGCAGTCATGATACTTGGATTCAGTACATTTACACGGGGTTCTGTTAGAAGCTTACTGAAAATCGTTCAATCCAAATCCACTGGAAACAGAAATCTTTAAGATTAGTCAATTTCTGTGCTGTCTAATTAGACAGCTCCCCATCGATAAAAATCTTTAGAGAGCCAGTTTATCAAGGGGTAGCTTCCGAATATTATCTACTTGAAAACATCATAACCGAACTGGCACTAGTGTTGGAAGAAGCATTATTGTTATTGATTACAAGCATTTTTGTGGATGTTGTTTCTTTTTTCTCGAAACAGCCCGAGACTGCGAGGATCTGTGGGGATCAGACTGTGGCAGGTTCACTGGTTACTACCCGGGAGGGCTCCTCGCAAATGAACCAAATGCTCCAAGGGCACGGGAGGGCTGTAAGAAGACATGTAATATGTGTTCGGATCCACAACCAATGCCAGGACCAGGGCCATCACCAGCACCAGATGCAAGACCAGCACCAGCACCAGGTCCACCACCAGGACCTGAACCAAAACCAGGTCCAGGCACAAGACCAGCCCCAGCCCCAGCACCAGCACCAGCACCAGGGACAGGAGGTTCAAGACCAGGATCAGGACCAGAACCAGGTGTTCTGTTGATAGCTTACTGAAAATAGTTCACTCCAAATGCACTGGACACAGTATTATCTTTAAAATTAAATTAAATGCTGTCTAATTAGACAAATTCTCATTAACAATAAAATGTTTAGAGAGCCAGTTTAGTAATGGGTAGCATTTGTGTTCGAAGAGTCATTATTTTTCTATTGATTACAAGCAATTTTTGGGATGTTGTTTCTTTTTTCCCGAAACAGCCCAAGACTGCGAGGATCTGTGGGGGACAGACTGTGGCAGGTTCACTGGTTACTGCCCGGGAGGGCTCCTCGCAGATGAACCAAACGCTCCAAGGGCACGGGAGGGCTGTAGGAAGACATGTAATATGTGTTCGGATCCACAACCAAGGCCAGGGCCACAACCGGGACCAGCACCAGGACCGAGACCAGCACCAGGACCAGTGACAGGACCTGGTCCACCATCAGGACCAGGATCAGCACCAGGACCTGGTGCAAGACCAGGACCAGAACCAGAACCAGCACCAGGTCCATCTGAACCAAGACCAAGTCCAGGGGCACAACCAGCACCAGCACCAGCGCCAGTGACAGGAGGTTCAAGACCAGGATCAGGACCAGAACCAGGACCTGGTCCAAGGCCAGGATCAAATGAAGGTATAACATTCTTAAATGTTTATGTTAGAAGATATACCAGATCAAAGCTTTCACAATTACCAATTGTATTTTCTTAAAAATTCCTAGGACAACCCACATCCCGCTAAAAGTTCTAAAAATACCATTTCCCTTGCACAAATAGAAGGGTGTTCCCTCACAAAAATAGATCTCAGGTCTAGAATTATTTAATAAAATACCACAGTTCCCAAGTAGTAGCTCAGGTCTTATTTTTGGGGATCTCAGCTGATTGCAAAAGTAGAAAATGAAAATTGTTCTGAATTTGTTACGACAGTTTCAGGCTGTAAGGATGAGTGGTCAGACTGCTACAAGTTCGAGATCTTCTGCCCTGGGGGTGAGCTCGCCGGGGATCCGAGGGCTGAGTTCGCGCAGAGACACTGTCAGCGGACGTGTAACTTCTGTCAAGGAGAAGGGTCAAGACCAGGTCCTAATCTAACACCAAGACCAAGGCCAGGTCCAACACCAGGTCCAACTCCAGGTCCAACCCCAGGTCCAACTCCAGGACCAACCCCTGGTCCAACACCAGAGCCAAGAGCAGGGCCTGTGGATAGGAATGAAGGTAGGTGAAGTAGAAAACAACTGTCCTCAAATATTTATCTGCATAGATCCATCATCCCTTGCTTGCACGCATAAAAAAGTACACAAAAGTACACAAGTGCTACACATCTGAAGTGTTGCGAAACACCACGCTGTGAGCAGCGCCAGATTGTTATACAAATGTGGATATCTTCATGCGTTCCGTTAGTTGGTTATGCGACAGACAAATACAGTACAACTTGTCTTGGGAGACCACCCCATTTTTTGAAAGATAAGTGGTCGTCCCTGGGTTGTGGTCTCCGAAGAAAAGTCCAAATTATGTAAACTTTAATATGGTAAAGGGCAGATATCATGGTCATGGATGGTGGAGTGGTAGTGGTCGCTCATGACAAGCTTCACTGTAGAAAGAAAGACGTTACTATTGCGACATGTAACCAGTAGAATAACGTATTTTCGTCTTGGCACAACAGAGTGTGCGGACGAATGGTGGGAGTGCGGGATGTTCCATGAGTACTGCCCCGGAGAAGAACTCGCTTTTGATGAACCTGACGCCAGCACCGTCCAGCGCCACTGCCCACGGACCTGTGGGTTATGTCAGGGACCGGGACCAGGACCAGAAGTGGGACCTGCACCAGCACCAGGACCAGGATCAGGACCTGGATCAGGGCCAGAAGTAGGGACAGGACCAAGACCAGGACCAGACACGTGGCCTGGTGGTATGTACAGTCTGTATGATCTATTGACCCTGCAATCACATCAAGTTTGCTTTTTATGACTTCAGACCTGCAGAAATTCACTTCTTTCTAAATTCTTTATTCATTGTCCAATCAGAAAGCCTCAGCATTAACAAAACCACAAACATTATTCTTATGTTTCTTCCTCGTTAGTATCATTCTTCTTTCTCATCATAAAGTCTTAGCATAAAAACACAAACATTTCATTCGATAAGACTGTATGGTCTTTTGCATGAAAAGGTGACATCAACTCATTTAAGATTGCGGCACATAATAACGCCAAAATTTAAACGCTATCAAATGACGCAATGACGTTAAAAACATTCATATTTTCAATATCAATTTATTCTAAAAACTTACAGCTCGTCTTCATAAACTAAACACACGCTAATTTTGGCGCGTTTAGCATGTGTTGAGCTTCCCATGAGCGTCAGTCTCATTGGCTTAACATAACATCGTTACCGTTGGTGCGTCAAGGGCGGTGCGTTTAGTTTATGAAGACGCACTGTTACACATTTAATAGACAATGGGCAATTGTAAAAAAACAAAAAAATTCAAACTCTATTTTTATATCCTCGGCAGACGACTGCGTGGACCTGCTAACGGACTGCTCGCGGTTCCTGGCGTTTTGTCCCGGTGGCAGCCAGGCGGGCGACGTGTTCAACGCGCGGGGAGTCCAGCACATCTGTCCCGTCACCTGCAACACGTGCCCGGATACAACTAACGCAGGTACACAGCAAAACAGACCAAATAAACTTAGGCCACACCAAGCTTTACCTTTAGTGTTAAAATATAATTTGATTCCTGTGTAGTGCAATGTGGCGGCCACACTGAGCGTCAAAGCTAGCTGTAAAGCTTGGTGTGGCCATTCTATTAAACAGGAATCCAATTATTAGATCTGTTCAAAGATAACGCTAATTCAAAGATAACGATATTTGTACTGTTAGTGGGAAAATAAGTTATTATCCTGTGTTATTAGTCTAAAATTTTTCTTTGACTTTGGTTTAGACTTTATCTGTCGAGACAACGAGAGATTTTGCGGCGTTACTTCCCGTCAATCTTGTACTGCATCCATCCTGGATCGACTGCATATTCCAAACCTTACACCCCTAATATAACAGTTGTTTGTACAGTAAGGGGCTCATACAAAATCAACCACATTGTAAATCACAGGTTGCGCCGATCCTGGACAAGTACCAAATGCCGTCAGAACGCAACTGACGTCATACGGCACTTATACGTACACGTGTAACCATGGATACGTTATGCCAGGAGGAACCAACAGCTCAACTATCCTGTGTCAGCCGAACGGGCAGTGGACTCCCAAACCAACCTGTGAACTAGTTATACCAACTGGTAAATAGTCTATTCTTTAGCTATTTGAGTTAAATGTACCTCTCACTAAAATAAATATCACGAATATTTCACACATTTCAGCAATCAGAGGAAAATAATGGTAATTGCACCCTCTTCGACAATCTAGCTAAAAATACCTAATTAGTTACATTTGGTAAATATTTCTAATTGGACAGCAAAGCTTTTATTCAAATTTAGGATAAAATTGGCATTGGTTACTTCAAATTTAGTGGTGGAACCTGAAATTAGTAATCTTTCAAGTTACAAATAGATACTAAAATTTTTATCAACTCATTTGCCTAATTAGGCAAATTTACCTAATTTAGTTGGCAAAAATAGTTAGGAAAAACCTCTATTAAATCTACCCTTTACTTTCTATGAACTTTTGCATACTATCTGCTGTTTTGATGCAGGTTGTGAAGATCCAGGACAAATAGCAAATGCCATAAGGATTGGTAGGTTGCTGGACGTGGGTCAAACCGTGACTTACGTCTGTAGGGTTGGATTCACGATAACCGGCAGCACCTCGTCTTTTGCTCAGATAACGTGTCAATCAAATGGTCAGTGGACAGACAGACCAACGTGTACAAGAAGAAACCCAACAGGTAATGTCACGTTACATTGAATGGCTGTTACACATTAAATGCAGGAGAAAATATCCATTTCATATGATTGTTGTGCGCAGTTGCTGGGTTACAGAACTATGCAGAAAAATTGACCTCACATAACTGACTTGCAGTCACCAAAAACAAGCGCTTAACTCTTGTGATCTTATTCCTATCTAAATTTAGTTTGCTACGTCAGAATTTGGTAAATCTTTTAGAGTAGGGAATTCTTGATTGTAACTGTTTTACGTACCATTGATTCAGGTTATACAATTGTCTGGCATTATATTCAATTCTTTTTCAAAGGCAACGTCGTTAGTTTCTTTTTGACCTTGTTAATCCATGTAATCTGTACATCTCTCAGATGATGATATTACTATCAAAAGTTTAGCTCCGGGAAATAATTGTGTTCAATGAGCTCAACTTGAAATTCAGTTGTTGCGGGGCTCAAAACTTTTCGTAGCAATTTCATGATCTGCACAAACTCTTGACGTTGTCCATTTATTTTCGAAACGTTTCAGACTGTGAAGATGTGTGGGGCGATTGCGAAAGGTTCGTTGGTTACTGCCCGGGAGGGCAGCTCAGTGGTGATCTCAATGCAGAGACGGCGCGGAATGCCTGTCAGCGAACCTGCAACATGTGTCCAGGACCAGCACCAGGTCCAGGTCCAATCGAAGGTGTGTAAAATTCCCTATCGTTATTGTCGGCATTTTCTGTTGTTTAAGGGTAAAGTTAACGGACATTTTCAAGTGCACTTCATAATTACTCCTTTTCTGCACAAACCATGTTGCTTCCTTATTGTGTTATTCTATTTTTGTCGAAAGGGAGCCACCTTTCCCAGATTACCTCATTGTGGTCAGTTGAAATATAAAATATCTGCAATTACTACTGTTTCAGAATTGTATTTAACTCAAGTGCTTCAAAAAGAATCAGAGTATTTATGAAACACGCCTGTATTTTGGTGAACAAGTGAATGTGGAAAATCCAATAAAGTCTTCTATCTTCCCCTGTACACTATTGGTTCTCTAAGATATTTGAAAATTTAGACCTCGTCAAGGTTCCAATAGAATATGACGACTTAAACTTCTACTGTGACTGTTCTTGAACCAAATAGGCTGCGTGGACAACATGCCGGATTGCGTCAATTTCTTTGACTACTGTCCCGGGGGACCACTGACTGGTGACGTCATTATTGCTCGGGGAATCCAGCTGAACTGTCCAGTTACGTGCAACACGTGTCCTACTGTTAATACAGGTATGTAGCAGGAAGTTTTGATTCTGTACTCGATAGGGAAAGGAAATTGTGCGTTAAGATGAAGGAAATTTATTGTTCCAGTTGCTAGCTATAAATTAGACACGTGAAGTTATTTTTCTGGATACAGTGCCTGCACCATAGAATGAGCGACATTGGCCACACAATTCCCAAAGTCATCATATGAGCTTTGCGCTAACTTTCTTACTTATCTATTGCTACAACAACTAGATGTGTGAGTATTCAGGGTAAGAAATCTTCCTTGACAAACACAATATTTCTGCCGTAAAACACCAAGATATGTATCCGCTTTTATTCTGTATTGTGTAGATTACTTTGTTTTCCGTTTCTTTTTTTTTAAATAATAAAATCCAGATTGTGGAGATCCTGGTCACGTTCCGAACGCGGTGAGGTCCCCGGTGACGTCATTCAGCTCGGGAGTTACCGTCACCTACACGTGTAACGCGGGGTTCATGTTACCAGGCGGAGGAGCCAGCACAACCATCGTGTGTCAGGCTGATGGGCAGTGGACTCCAAAACCAACCTGCGAAAGAATTGTTCCAACTGGTAAAAAATTCATTCCTGAATCTATGAAAAAGGGCGGGGAATCAGTACGTTTTAATAACCATAATCGTTCGACCAGTTACTTCATCTGGCGTTGCTTGTCATAACTTTTTATAAAAGTTTTTGTGGACCGGAATCCATTTTGGGCCACTGGTACCCTCCATTTAGGACTTGGGGTGACTCTGCCCGTGGTGCTTCTATTTTATTGTATCCTGAACTAATGCCTCGGACGCACCAGTGGCTTCTCTGTCGTATATTATTTACATCATTTCACGTTCTTTCTATTGATGCAGGTTGTGGGGATCCTGGACAAATAGAAAATGCCGAAAGAACAGGTTCGTCTTTTAACGTTGGAGATAGAGTAACGTACATCTGTAACGCGGAATACACAATAACCGGCACCAGCGCCACCTTCACTCAGATAACGTGTCAGTCAAACGGACGGTGGACGGCCAGACCAACGTGTACAAGAACAGCTGCAGCAGGTAATGTTACCAAAAGTTCCTATTCATCAATCTAAAAGGAACCAATGTTTGGGAACTAATTTCCCTAAAAGTTTAATATCGCTAAAACAGTGAATAAACTTTGTGTGCCATCTTTTGGTCATTACATCACACATGTTTTAAATCTCTATCTTACCTTCTAGACAGCATGCCAAATGAACCTGAAATGTAAGTCTTGTGTCTTAAGCTTACTTTTTGCAGAGATAAGAATTGAAAACCTTCACATCATCCAAGGTAAAGCGAGCATTGCTCCCCATTGCAGAATGAGACTGCTACGAAAACAAGAAATCCTTACCCCCGGACCCCATTGCCACATCAAAAATGCAAGACTTTACGGATCCAGAACTTAATACATGTTCCTTTTCTTTCTGACAAAATAAATTCAGGTTGTGGAGATCCAGGGGAAGTAGAAAACTCTGTAAGAATAAACTCAGCGTCATTTGGTACAGGGGACACTGTGACGTATATTTGTAATGTTGGTTATGCCGTCACGGGTAGCACGGTTAACTTCGCTCAGATTATTTGTCAGACTGACGGACAGTGGACAACTCGGCCAATCTGCTCCAGAATCAGTCCTACAGGTGAGAGAGAGAGAGGAGAGGAGAGAGAGAGGGAGAGAGAGAGGGGGAAAGAGAGACAAACAGACAGACAGACAGACAAGTGTAAATAGTATGCCTGCTCTCCCTTGTTTATGTGTATTAGAAACCAGCTGCTTAACACCCGTATACGTCGACTCTCAGAAATAAAAGGCATAAAGGTATGTGTTGGCATGGACTAGATTACGAAATGTCAGACACTCTGGAAAAATGATAAATAAAGGATATGTGATGCTGAAATGAATTGTCAGCTAAATCCACATCAAACTGAAACCTAATTTGTAGGTTGTGGGAACCCTGGGCATGTAGAAAACGCCGTGAGAACCGTAATAACCTCGTTTAACGCAAACGGACAGGTCAGGTACCAATGCCACGTTGGTTTCGCTATGGCGGGTAATAATACGATAACGTGTCGGAGTAGTGGTCAGTGGACCGGCAAACCTACCTGTACCAGGACGGCACCAACTGGTAAAGAAACAAAATACTTTTAATTAATTTGATTTAAAATATGTCATCATGGCAGTTTCATTACGGACCACCATTAACAGTGATCTAAAAAGACTGCCGCGCATGTCTTTAGACTTTCATTTGTCTCAATGAAGGTAAAATTTGAACTGATGTAAATGTAGTGGAAAGTAAGACGATTTAATCAATTGGATAGTCTGCAGACTGTCACATAATTACGGCAAAAGGTTTCAGATGGCCGGGCTGCAGCAAGAGGCTGTACAGCATCTTGTAACTAGCGGCATCCCGATTCATGACTCACTATTTTTGAAGGCCATATTGATACTGCCTTCTATTTACGAATACCTCCTTAGGAGATGCTGACTCCTGTTGGTAGTGACTAATAGACCTCAATGCACTAGCAAAGATATAAACACAGTGCTGGAAATGATTGCATGATCTGGTCACTGTTACAATCAATCAGGTGTGAGGTTTGAGGAACTGGGGCATGAAACAATGCAATGCATGCTGCATATCAATTTAGCATGGTACAGTGTTTACATCATGAACA
>JBCAUI010388622.1:0-14519 GCA_038406195.1 Haplosyllis anthogorgicola | reverse complement strand
TCAGGGCATTAAGGTGGGTAAAATAGGAGTCAGCACTTCCTAGGTAGGAATCCGTAAATAGAAGGCAGTATCAATATGGGTCAACACGTGCTGTGTAAGAGCGACTAAAAAAATGCTAGCCTGCCTACTAAAGTTTGATGGACCTTGGATTCGTTCACCCAAGTCGGGGGGGCCTTACGGTCCATAATTTCTTCATTTTCGTGCAGTTTTTGGTGATTTTACGAAAAAAAAATAGATAAGTATATATGTATTGTACATCACTATATATTCCTTAAGAGCTATTATGTCGTCTTCTGCTGAGGATGAAACATCTACTTAAGGCATTCTCAGAACAATGGGCGCTTTGTCTGAATCAAAGACACTGCATGGAATTCCATTGAGGAAAAATTAAATTCATTTCAGGAGCTGCTTCAATTGATCACATTCAAGGTTTTTCTTAATTTGTTCCAAGAGAGAATTAGACTAATTAGGCTAATTAGCCTAATCCTAAATAACAAATTAAGAAAAACTAGTGTGCACGCATTTTAATTTCTCAACCTGAAACCAGTCCATTTTAGGATGTGGGTTGAGAAATTAAATTGCCTACACAATAGATTTTCTAAATTTAATTCGTTATTTAGGATTAGGCTAATTAGCCTAAATCTCGTAGACCAAATTAAGAAAACAGTATTATCTGGCAGGCAGGCTGGCCATTAGCACAATTCGGAAAAATTCTCAGTGACGACTCTCTAGTTGAGTACAAGGAAATAGTTTAACTGTGCAAAGCAAATAAATATATTTTTATCGAGTTAATTTTTAAATTTAAATACAAGTTGCAGTGGCGAATCCAGGATTTCCCATTGGGGGGCGCCTGTCCCGAACGGGGTACCAACTCAATTTTCACCTATTTTCAGCCAAAATTAGGAAAAATACTGCATGAAAATGAATAATTAATAAATAAAAAAACATGTACTACAACTTTTTACGGTGGTTCTGTCGCAATGTGAACCCTTGTTATTCATGTCATTTTATCTGATTTAATGACGCTAAAGTATCTTTTACATCTTCATTCTGAATTTATGTGATGTCATTTACCTTCACATATTTTTCTGTAAATGGGAAGACTTTTTATAGATTTAACATGTTCAGCCTGTATAATGTACTTATTAGAGCAAAACACTAACAAGTCAAGATGGGATTTTTTGTCACTTCAAACAGTATTTTCTGTAGTCTGCGAATGTGTTGCATCTCAGTTTCACTTTGTTGTTTCCAAAAAGAAAATTACTGGACTATATAAATTGAAGGACAGAGCCTAAAAATATTTTTTTCGAAATACAATAATATAATTATATAATATAACAGCGTGAAATTCTTTTGTTCTAAACTTCACAGAAATTTCAAGAGCTCTTCGGAATTGTCGTAGAAATGAACACGGACATTGCCTTGTACACTGCAGTAGACGAATGCAGAAATGGGATTGCTAAGAGATAATGCTATCAATGTACAGAACAAAAGACAAAAAAATAATTCAGAAGGGTACAAAGCGTAAAGCGTGATATTATAACTAAATTATGTGATTGTTTGCTGAACTGCAACAGTAAAGCAAAAAATAGGCAAGCTACACTTCGTTTCCTACTGAGATGATTGTTGCTCACAATTGATACGTTAGGGACATATGTGCAATACGCATGCGCTCTGTACGCTTCCGGCCAACCACACCCGGAACACCGGGAGTATCTCCACATTAGAGAAAATTAGAAGTATCGCTATATTAGAGGAATTAGAGGAATTTAATCAAATGTACTGTGTGCTTCTCAAAGCATCAATTCACTCTAAAATGAATCAGAATTACTGGAATAATCATGGAACCTTCCATATTGCCTGATGTTTACACTTTGAAGGGGAATTTCCTGTACCAGTTGTAAAAAGATTACGGCGATATACTAAAGAGAGATGTTTATTAACTCGAATGTAAAATACATGTAGTCTCAGTTGAACTGAGGAAAGGATGGAAAAACAATGCCACATGTAATTCTAACTAACCAATAGGATAGCCTCTAGACTGTCATGTGGATGCTATTGCGGGTGTAAGGTGCTAAGCCTGCAGCGCCTCTGGTGTTAACTCCAAGGACGGAGAAGGGAACATGGTCTCTAGTCCTTTGACACTAGTGTGCATGAAGTCATGTGAGAGCACATATTCTCCTTAAAGGTGGTTTTGTTTTAATTACCTGTTGTAATATTAATCTAATTTCCAACTTCGGTAACCGTTCCGCACAGGCAAGGAACTCTATGGGAGCACGCACGTACATCCATGTGTTGCTGCTATTTAATTAGTTAATGAATATTCATGATACCGCCTTGGGTACTACAGCTGCTCACTTCTCATTCTCTCACAATTGGTTACAAGCAGCTGAAGAAAACAGAGTTGTATCTCTGGTAGTCTTGTAGAAATAAAGCAGTTGTGTGTAAAGGATTAGTTTGTCTTATTCCAATGCGTTCCATTAACTGGTACGGCAGTTAGGATTAGTTCCAGCCGTGGAAACTTCGTCATTACCCTTATCAGTTCAAACTGTACCTAACCTGAGATCAGACACATTGCTTTAATAAAGAACTTTTAAGTTAAAGACTGTTGCTGAACTAAATCTTTTTACCACGTTTGGCTTAAATGCGTCTAAACTAAAAATCACTGTTGCACAATAGATTAACCTACAAGCCCTTGTAGGAGCATTTAGGTTTAAGTGCACAAATAGCTTAATAAATATTTCCTAAACCCTTAGTTTACGCAGTATTATGGTCCTTCGTAGTAAATAGTAAATTTATTATTTTTCTTGTCAATGTGCATCAGAGCAAATACAAGTTTAACCCTGCCCAGAGAAAACTCAGTGCATCTTGGGTAGATGGTGAAGAAAGTTATGAGCTGTTGTGTAATAAAGGTTTTAAAAACTCACTTTACTTTACCTCACTCAGTTGTTGACATCAATTTGGTGACGGTCAATTTGGAAACGTTTAAAAACAAAAGAAATTTACGCTGTGCTGTTGACTATGCAAAGTTCTATTGTTCGAAAATCACATTAGAAAAAAATTGAATCGTGTAGGAACAAAAGAAACGCTAAGCATCGGCACTTAAACGGTAGACACTAGGACTTTAACTCTAGGGACTGTGATTTCAACGCTAAGCACTAGGACTTTAACGCCAGACACTAATACGTTAACGCCAGGCACTAGGATTTTAACGCCGGACTCAAAAGCAAGGCACTAGGATTTTAACGCAAGGCACTAGGACTTTAAGGCAAGGCACTAGGACTTTAAAAAACAAGTCACTAGGATTTTAACACTAGACACTGGGACTTTAACGCTGTGCACTAGGACTTTAACGCAAAGCCCTAGAACCTTAGTGCCAGGCACTAGGACTTTCAACACCAGTTTATAAAGAAAACGGTCATGGACGATTCGGGCAGAAGAGTCCTATTCGTCAGCATCCTTGTTGTCGTGCAGTTCTTCGGGATCGCTATGTTCACGCTCAACTCTGTTTATCTACTCTGCACGAGAGACGACACTACAGGGAAGAGGGCGAGAAGGTATGGCAACAGTATTATTATGAATTTTAGCGCGTTTTCATAGTCAAAAACCGTAAACCTTGGAAGAGTTGATGATAAACAGGTTAACCAACCACAATCGTTTATAAAAACACAGTACGGTACAAAGTATGACATACAAAGCGCGATTTTATATCCAAAATTATGTGATGGTGAACTGAACTGCAGTGGTAAAGCATAGCAGTTTTCTGCCGCCCACAATTGTGGCAGCACCTGACGGGCGACAAATACAAGGTGCACTTCGTACCCAACTGAACTCGCTGCCTATCGTTAATTTATATATCGCTAAAATGGGAAGCCAAGGAACGTTTAGTAATAAGAGTCTCACAGCGTGTTTTCATAAGTTTAACGCCCATCCTCTAACGCGTTAAGTGTGAAATATTACCACTACTCGTTTTCATAATCTTAATTCCCATCCATAACGCAACAAAATGTAGCGTTAAGTTGGTTTATTATATAACACTACCAGACCAGCGTTCTGTAATAAACCAACATACAACAATTAACGCTTGTTGTTGCATTAAAGGATGGGCGTTCGAGCTGTTACATCTTAAAACTATATCCGTTCTTTCTAATTGTAAATGTACAGTTGTGTTCAAGCTCTTTATTTGAACTGTCTATGAAGTAACTTGCGCAAAATTACAAAAAAAATCATGATCGATAAACTCTGTAACATTACTGGAAATTTGGCCAATACGCTCCTGAAATTCCTGCCATTTTGAAAACGTTCAGAACAAAATAGAGAACAAAGGAATTGCATGCTGTGCTTTTGATTTTCTATTGTTTCAAAACTGATACCCTCCGATTTATGTTGTTCTTGTCAATTGTTGCCCGAGAACTTTGTTTCAAATCTAGACTGAGGCATTGGAAGAAAAGTTAAAGTCTGCATGTAAGGGCGGGTGGAATAGCTCAGTTGGTTAGCGCGTTTGACTTAGTCACCCATCGCTGAGCATCTCACAGCTGCATCGGGAGTTCTAATCTCGGCTGATGCATGTGCGAGGAGCCCAGCCAGCCATGTCATATACACGCTTATACAGTGTGCACCTTTATTGGTGGAAAAGGCAGGTGCCACACCAGATGTGACCCTCAGGATCACCACATGCAAGAAATTAAGAGTGCAAGCAAGAGATCCATGCTGGATTTAAAAGCCATGGCGAAGGTCACACGAAATCCAAAACAGTTGTAATCAGTGGCCCCACAAAAAAAACTTTTAAAAAAAGTCTGCATGTGTACTCACCCCATGCTTTAACTCTTAATTTGAATTTCTTCTACTGCTTTCCAGGTATCTGTGGATCAGGAGTGACTTGGCCTGGACACTACTGGTTCTGTACCACGTTGCACTTCAAGTCGTGGAGATGTTCATTTTCGCAGCTTTTCAGATAAACAAAACCGGAGTATCAGAAGGGAAATATCCGGCCATTGCACCACTCTTAGTCTTCACAATCAACTATGGATTCATCCTGTGCTATCTCGGACAGTGCACAATAACCTCTGAGCCTTACAGCAAGCGTGGAAACATAGGACCTCTCAACCCCTACAACCTCTTTGCGTTTTGTAATTTTTTCGTGTTTTGGTTTCTGGTTTTCGTCATGGCAGGATGTGCCACTTCTGATTGCCGCCATAAAACGGCGTTTGATCTCCTCACCCAGGGGTACGGCGTTATACCGTTATTTATTACCTATGTTGTCATGGTGATTGAGGCAACCATAAGTGTTTCTAATATCGTCAAGAAATGGGATTTTTCACCGAATAAAATTATTTCCCAAACTGAAGCAGTTAAAACCCTCGCGGAAGGCTTGGAGAGACATCCGTCTGTTTCCTACACTGTGAGCTGTGGTGGCGCCCTGTGTGCTGAGGCAGGTCAGTATGCACGCACACACGCACACACGCACGAACACACATGTGTACTTTGGCTGTGTACTGAAACAGAGAGAGATAGATAAATAGAGAGAGACAGACAGACAGACAGAGGGGAGAGAGACAGAGACAGAGAGAGACAGAGAGACAGAGACAGAGAGACAGACAAACAGATAGACAGAGTTAACACCCGTTCGTTACACCGCGTGATATTTCAGTCCTATTTTCACAAACGTGTTCGCAAGTGCTGGAATACGTCATGTCAGTCACGCACACGAGTGACTTATAGTTACACATATGTACTTATTGTCATTTAGTTATGTCGTAAATCACAGTAAAGTGTGAATTGCCTTTCTGTACCGAAAGCAAGAACACAATAAATTTTCCAATAGGTTAAATGAAATTAGCGGACACAAATTTCGTAAATTTTATACACGTTCCATATTGGATTTAAGCAAAATTCACTGTTAAACAATAGATTTCTTATGTATGTGAGATCCTAAGAAAGTTGGCAGGTGTCACACTCAGAGGTGACTCCATACGACCCTGTCTTTAAAACCCATGGCGCCACAAATAGCTGCGTGCTGGTCCCAGATAATGTTTTTAGTTGATAAAATTATTTCTGCTATGTCCACATTTTTTAAGATACTGGTACGAACCAAAAACATAAAATCCTACTTTTTGGTTACTGGTTCATTAAAGTAAGCGCAGAGCAGAAATTACTTAATATGCAATTCGTTTCCTACCGTTTCAGAGCAAACCTTTGAACTGCAAGACTGGACGATAGACACGCCACAAGGAACCCCTTCAGGAGACCTCTTCAAGAAACCGTATACCTTCCTGACCATCAAAACAGCATTAGACGATCCAAATAAGACGATACAAGATGAACTGATCAACTACATCGCAAAACTGAGGACAGAACATGAAAATCACAAGGCGCCACTACGTCTATCCGCAAAACATCACTTCAATGAGCACTACATTGTTGCGGACAAGAGGCCGCCAAAGTGGATACTAGGTAGGGATCAAACCTCATGTTGGAACATTCAGCTGTGCTTTGGAATTTCTGTTGTTCTAAAACTGTTAGAAATGCCATTTTCTGTTAATTTAAAACTCTTTGTTCTACTCAAATCCTAAAATCAGTTTTGGAACAATAGCACATCCATAGCGCAGTGTGGAATTCCTTTGTTCTCTCTTTTGTTCTGCAAGATTTCAAAATTAAGAGGACTTTCATGGTTTGTGTTGAACCTGTATTGCAGTGCTTCTATTTTATGTGAAACCTGTGGGGGGTTTTTAAATAGATGAGAGAGCAAATGAACATCAACAAATGAAACCCTATTTTGAAGGAACCTTTCATTCACGTGAAAGAAAACCCTTGGGGTCACGTAAAATACAGGTTCCACTGTGTCTTAGTGTTTTGGTTAACATTTGGTAACAATCACACGCATGTAATCTAAAACAGAGGCACCAGTAGCTCCAAATTTTTTGTGCTCTCGTCCCAGAATAAATGAGTGCCACCAGAGGGATTCTCACATGTGTAAACAGTCTGATACTTTTGTCTTAAAATACATTGTTTTTTGCCGACTGTTATTCGGGTTAGTGATTCAAATCTGCTTTTGGTGTTGACGTACACTCGGGTGCATTTACACGCCCACAATTTCAAGAAGCATCAGAATACAAAATATACATTGGATTTAAGACCCGTCAGGTGCTTCTTATTCTCTATTGTAGGTCGCAGACTGTACTGGGTGTTCACTCTGTGCGGACTCTCTGTACCCTACAGGTGCTTCTTGTTCTCTACTGTAGGTCACAGACTGTACTGGGTGTTCACTCTGTGCGGACTCTCTGTACCCTACAGGTGCTTCTTGTTCTCTATTGTAGGTCACAGACTGTACTGGGTGTTCACTCTGTGCGGACTCTCTGTACCCTGCAGGTGCTTCTTGTTCTCTATTGTAGGTCACAGACTGTACTGGGTGTTCACTCTGTGCGGACTCTCTGTACCCTACAGGTGCTTCTTGTTCTGTACCGTCGGACATTTGGAGTACAGGATCCAGTTGCTGTTCAAAGGTGGAGAGAGGAACCATGAGATCCCTGAGACCTCTTTCATTTAACCCGTCGACGTTCTGAATCCTGTTCAACAAAACTTTATTCAGTGCAATGTCATAGCAAGTATGCCTTCCACCTGAAACACTGACGGTAGTACCTAAGGCGTAACGAATTTTTTGGTGTATCATTAGGTTATCACGTCATAACTGACCGTGATGACGTCATTACGTTAGTAATAGTGTTTTGTTTCGATAGACGGCAATTGAACAATTGCAACCTCGTTTTATAATTCAAGAACATACCTAAAAAAATTATAAAAAATTACCTAAAAAGTCATTCAAAATTTCTTCATTGTCAGTAAACTCACCAACATTATAAAAATAAAAATTACAAACTTAACTTATTAAAGTAAATTTAGTCATTTTTAAGTATCAATTCTAGTTGTTTACGAATTAAATTATTTTCTGCAAATGTGCTTATTTTTTCAAGTAAAAATAATCACTTCAGTCGTCAACGAATAGAAAACTTGTGTAGATGACGTTGTGAATAAAATGCTGTGGAATTATACGATTTTATTACGATTATTAGACAAAATTGTTTTCTTTTTATTTTACCGTAAAATTCTTCAGTTCTTAAATTATTATAAATAAAATAGTGAAAATAGTGAAAAGTCCATTCAAGGTTTTTCCAAAATTAATTTTTGTTTGTTGAGTTAGGTGGATTAGCCTAATTCGTCTAATTAGGCAAAAAAAGGCAAATTAGCCAAATTCACCTAATTAGGCAAGAAAATTAGACGAATTAGGCAAATTCGCCCATTTAGGCTTAACAAAATTAATTAGGAAAAACCTTGATTGTTTATTTACAAGAAAAACGGTCTAACAAAACCATAGGCGGATCCAGGGGGCGCCCCCTCCAGTGGCCCAAAATTCTTTCCTTTTCATAGAGTTTTGGAAGAAAATATTAAAAGGGGCCCCTCCAACCACCTGAAGGAGCCCGGGCGCCCCCTCCAACGAGAAATCCTGGATCCGCCCCTGTACAAAACAAGATGCATCAAAAAGGGACTTTCGAAAGAATAGAAAATCCCGTTTGAGTAAAGCACAACATGAAGGGACGTTCGTGAATTTCTACCCATGTGGTGTCGTATTCTTTGCGCTAGGAAAAGATATTTATGCTAAATTGTGTTTAGATATTTATTTTAATTATAACATGTACTACATGCAAAATGTTTTCTGTGTTTGATAAAGTACCAAGTGTGAAGGTAGGAGAGAAATGATGCCATAAATAAAGTTGTGTGGTGACCTCTGTGATCTAACCCGTCTCACTCTACTTAACCTCAGGGGTTTGTGCCGCAAATAGAGAGGCCAAGAGACGCGTTTTACGTCAAATTGTACTTATGAGAGAAGTAGAATTTCAAATCAATTGTACACCTTTGTTTGTTTTCGTCGCATATGCCCAATATGAGCTCAAAGATCCTGCAATCCAATTTATCATCACGCAAAATATTTGTGAATTCAGACCAATGGTAACAATATGTTACCATGTGTGTGTCAGTTTACGTATTTAACTTTACAAAACACCAATAGATTTGTCATTCTATGGGGATTTCGCACTAGAAGATGCCGCCCTCTACATATGCTCCATAGGCCATCAATGGGGTTTCTCGATTTGCGACAGATTTTGGACCGCGCTCCTTCAAAAACAAATACATTGGGTGTTCTCTATTGGATGTATGCAGATACTAAAAATATCTCTTTGTAAAGGCCAACCGATTCAAAATGGTTATCCACACAGTTCTGTCAGCCCCTTAAACTTGGCGAAAAAAGACGGTTTAAGCGATGAAAAAGCTGATAGGCTACACATCTTTTACGTATTTTATAACTTTAACATTGGAATTTAAAACCACATCAAAAGTACAAGTACATGGACGGAGAAAACTTGTAGCTTGAACTCCTTATTGGAATACACATGTCACAGTGCTGTAAGCATGATGGGTTGCTGTAGAGCTTACGTATCAGAGCGAGAAATATTTCTTAACGTTCATCATGTGATATTTCTTTAAAGTTATTTCTCATGTAGATGTAATGCTGTTACAGACAACAAGTTTTGGTGCGAAAATATACAGAAAAATTGTACGAATGAGAAGAATTGTGGAAACACCAGATTCCACGTCAACAGCAAACGTAACGTCACCGAGTTGCTCAACACAGACGTTACATTCGTTGATGTAGAAACTGGTTATTTTACGTGAAATGTTGTGATGACTTAACATTACTGTTTAAAACGGAATTTAAAACTTGATCATGAAATCAAAAGTTTAAGGCCCTGAAATAATTAAATTTCATGCTGAGCTTGAGCTGAGCTAATGAGTTGTTGGCTCTGAGATGATTCCCTGATCTGATGATGATGCACATCATTAAATTACTGTCAAAAGTTAAGTGCTTCAGCAAAAAGCACAAGGAACATGATTCTCCCATTAAAGAGGGCATAAAATATGACCTTGGCCTTGTGAGTGGTCATGACCTTGCGGAGGGCTATCTTGTTCTTGGAGATGCCCAGCCTTTACCATCAATAGTTGACGGCAGCACATACTGGGTATTTACCTTATTAGGACTGTCCATGCTCTACAGGTGGTTTCTGTTCTTTAACATTGGACATGTTGAGTATAAAATCAAAAAACAGTTTCAAAACGGAAAGGGAGCTCTCCCAACCCAAGCTGACGCTGAAGCTGAGCAGCAAGCTCACCCAACTCAAGCTGAGGCTGAAACTGAGCAGAGATCTCACCCAACCCTAACTGAGGCTGAAGCTGAGTAGAGATCTCACCCAACCCAGTCTGAACCTGGTCCTAGCACGAGGTCGCCTTTGGCCACAGAAGGCGAGTACGACAGTCGTGTGTAACCGTGACACATCAATTCGTTTTGCAATTCAAGAACTGTTGCAATTAAAAATAAACGATCTTCAGCATGTCTTTATTACCTAGTGTAACTAAGCACACGCAAATACAGCTCATGGTTTACGAAACCAAACCGTTACTGTTCATACACTCTAGTTTTTTTTTCAATTTTCACCTCAAATACTAGGCAAATATGTCAAAGAAATGTATACCTTACCAAGTAAACTAAATGAAATTATAAACATTCGAATTAGTCATTGACGTAAATTTAGTCTTTTTTTTTAGAAATTATGAGTTGCTTTGTGAAATAATAGTGCAACGTTATGTGCCTCATATTAGCCTGTATTGTTTTCCACAGCAAAATTAAACGAAAACCTTTATTGTGACTGTATTATCTCGTGGTACTCGCGTTTGCGGTAGATTTAGCTTCTCATAAGCTTGTTCCGGAATATTAGAAATAATAATAAAAGCAATAGCTTTGCTTTAAACCGAGAAAGATTGTACTTTATTTCTGCAAAACATAAAACATGTTGCTTGTTGGAAGTCTCAACCTAAACTCAAGATTTGAATTTGAAATTGTTTGTAACAGCTTGGGGAATGCTTGCGTGTGATTGGCTGATAGGCTACAGCTTCCTGCCTGCCTGCAACTGCTAGTATGCGTGCACAGCATACTGCAGGTATGCTGCAAACAAGCGGGTCAGTACCGGGCTCAATCTGTTGCAAGCCAAGATGTGATACACACAAAATAAGCGCCAAAACAGCAGAAATTTCTTTTGGCCGACCACCTAATTTTCTGATGAAAAGAGGTTGTTAACGGGATACTATTATAGCGCTCTTGCCAAGGAGGGTTCTTTTCCGTGTAATTTAATGTGTTACATCTCAAGTCTGATGGTCGAGCAAAAAAGATGTTGGTAGTGCAAAAGAAGGTCCACCCAAAGGAAGTTCTACTGTAATCGATGCTGCATCAAA
Organism: Haplosyllis anthogorgicola; assembly: GCA_038406195.1. Lineage (NCBI taxonomy): Eukaryota > Metazoa > Annelida > Polychaeta > Phyllodocida > Syllidae > Haplosyllis > Haplosyllis anthogorgicola. Next base: position 3,179 of record JBCAUI010388622.1, on the reverse strand, counting down.
AGCCAATTTTACTCCAAATTTCGTTTATTCAATTAATCTGAAAAGACAGCTGTTCTTCTCCATGTTACCATAAAATAGGCTACAAACCAGTCATAAACTATTTGTACCATTGCATTTGCAAGTTAAATCTCCATTCAAATTCTACCATAAAAAGGTTTAGATAAAAGCAGACTTACCCTGTGGTGATTCATGTTCTACTTGATTCCAACTTTCAACTCATTTTTGCCCAACTGAAAATTTAGAAAGATACATGTAATTAAGTGATTCACGTCAATCAAAATACATTAGAAAGGTAGCTGGGAAAAATTAAATTTAGAAGGTACATGTAGTTAGGTACACTTTGTTTACATACACATGTTTTCAGTGGCACCTGTTTTTGGCAGAATCCTGTCCTGTTTGGCATTTTTGGTGTAACAAATTGAAGAAACCTACAGTATTCATGATTATTTTACGGCATGACCCCAAACGGGGCATACGGCACGAGTTTTGGTGAATTTTACAGCACTTTTATTTAAATTGAAGTGCATGCCAACGTTGATTCATCTAATTAATGTTGTATCTCATGATATAGGTGAGGTCACATGGCGTGATCACTTTACCATGGAGGCCAACTAATTAAATTCTAAATAGACATGCATGTTTTAAATGATCTGTAAATAATTACATTGATGCACATTCATTAATATGATGTATTCTAGTTTGGATCAAATATATTTTTGTTGCAAGTGCCTTTTACAGACAAATGTACTTGAAGATTTTACATGCCTGTTGACGTTTCTTAAATCTTCAACATGACGTAATTTGTCAACGTTTCAGACACCCTCTACTCTTCGTGATCATGTGTCGTCTACACCGAAATTGAATTTTCACTTGTAGCACAAGACATGAACGCCTTCAACATACCAATACAACAATTCCTCTACACTACTTCCATAAATGAATACTTGGAGGGACGCTTTCTCCTCGTAAAAATATTCAACAAGCAAGGACTTACACTAAAAGATAATAGAACCCTTTGTGTTCACGTACCCAAAACTGAAGAATGTACATGCAGCCTTAAAATTGGGAACTACATAAGATGTGGTTTCTTGTTGACTTACAGCGTAACTGCAGTGTCCTCATTGATCATGAAGAAGGGTGACATCAATTTGACACTGTTTTCCTTGTCAATTAAATTAGACAATTCAATTTTGACCATAAACACCACAAACCGTTCACAATTTCTGATCAGCACTGAGGATAAATGTATGGCAAATCAGCCAGCTTTATCAACTATGGCCTTGTTAAAGTCAAATGCAGGATTTACCTGTTTTAATTCGGATTTCCCCAAAAATAGATGATTTCAGCATGTTCTGTTTACTTTTTTTGCGTGTAGGGACATATGTAAAGGCCTTGCACTTGTTCCAGCAGCTACAGAAACCTCATTTGAGAAAAACAAAATCTATGAATAAGAATACATCAATACAATACTTCTTTATAAATGAGTAAAATGGTTACCCTTCACAAATACAGAAGTCTGTCTATAATGGGGTTATGTGTATTACATAGATTGTACTTGAGAGGTATGCACTGTTTTTTAAATATACCACCTGACACTTAAAGGAAGCTTTTTTCCATGTAAAACATTCGGCAACTAAGGACTGACACTAAAAGACAACAAGGAAGGACTTACACTAAAAGACAATAGAACCCTTTGTGATCAAAACTAAAGAATGTACATGTAGCCTTAAAATTGGAAAACTACATAAGATGTACTTTCTTATTGATTTAAGAGTCTAACTGCAGTGTCCTCACTGATCATGAAGAAAGGTGACATCAGTTTGACACTGCTTTCCTTGTCAATTAGAATTGTACAATTCAATTCTAACCTTAAACACCATGAGCTGCTCACAATTTCTAATCAGCACTGAGGAAAATGTATGGCAAATCAGCCAGCTTGATCAACTATGGCCATGTTAAAGAGAAATGAAGGATTTACCTGTTTTAATTCAGATTTTATCAAAAATACATGATTTCAGCATGTTCTGTTTACTTTTTCAGCGCATGCGCACAATCGAGAGGTCTCGCACCTGCTCGAAAAATATTTGTGTTTATTTTTCACATCATCAAGGTACAGTAAACTCGTTCTAGACAAACAAAATCCATTAAACTCATCAAAACTCAAAAAAGAAATTTTGTGGGGAGAGGAAACCACGTGACTTGCAATTGATCAATCAAAATCAAGTTTACAAATCTGTTTTGGTGAGAGAAATTAAACTGGTGTCGGTGTGTTTATTGACTGGATTGTTACAAGGTCCAGGCGAACCAGTCAAACCTCCATGAATATTTGACAAGCAGTGTCTTGCCGCAGCAAGTTTATTTTGTAGATTTGTCGCGTGTATTTTAGTGCAATAGTGAAGACATCGTTGTAGAACCTGAGAATGGGCTGCCTACAATCCAGACAGAATGAAGGATCGAACAAGAAAGAAGCTGAAGTGGAAGAAAAGAAGGTCTATTCTTGGTAAGAGTTTTATGTTTTTGTATGGACTCCAATGCAACATTCCCGAACATGCAGAATGAACGATTTCGCTGCAAACAAAATGAAGATTTAGAATTGAGGAATACGTGACTGGATTCACAGATTTCACCAAGTTTATCTCATCTTGGTCACATCAAGATGTAAATTTCGGACTAACTAAATTTGGATATGACTCAATGCTGATGTTTGATACTGTTCCTTATCTGGTTTCTTCTAAGGTGATGTCGGAAACCAAACAGGAACGAGTTTCCAGGCGGGGATAAAAATACTAAAATGTTATTTAAAGTTATATGATTAATTTTTCTGTCGACGTCAAGGGACAGTATGCATCAATACTGAGGGATAAATCGCTTTATAATGCTTGTCCAGTGCATAGCATGTATTGTAGATCCACCAGTTCAACATAGTAGATGCCACCCATGAAGAAGGGTGACATCAGTTTGACACAGTTTTGCTCGTCAATGACATGTATATTGTAAAATTAAATTCTGGCCTTAAATACCATAAGCCATTTACAGTTTCTATTCGGAATTGACCAATGTTTGGAAAATTGGCCGTCTTTATCAAGCATGTCGTTTGAAGTGAAAAATAGGTCCAGATGGACCTGAGCTCATTTGGCATTATCAAAATACTTAAGGCAATTTAGGTCACAATATCACAA
>JBCAUI010388511.1:0-14521 GCA_038406195.1 Haplosyllis anthogorgicola | reverse complement strand
CAGTGAATCTGGCATTGAATAAGGACAATAGACTGCCACACAATAGAATCTATTGTCCTCTGTTGGTTCACCATTGTGGTTGGGGTGGAATAACCTCATAGACCATCTCCCAACTTTGGGAAGGTACAATATAATTGAAATAAAGCACAGCATTGTATTTCTTAGCTGTTTAGTCCCTGCACAATAGAATCTTTTGTTCTATTAGGTTTAATTGAAATAGTTCCCATAGACAGGTAGTCATTTGTTGGCATTGCAATAGTCTCCCTGAAGCCCCTGGATGTTGTTTACATTAGATCTAAGCCATAGCATGAAATTCTAACCGATTCCAATACAATAGAAAATAATACATTGACCAATACAATAGATACAGGTGCCAACATAGCTTGTAAAGGCATTTATTCTGTTTATTCAGAGTGTTGTCACACCTGCATACAAAATTGAGGCCATAGGATGAAATTCAGACTGATTCCAATACATTAGAATGTAAATACATTGGCCAATACAGCAAGTACAGGTGATGACATAGCCTAAAAAGGCATTAATTTGTCTTTATCCCAGGTGTTGTACCAAGGATTTCAACCATTGCATGAAATTCAGTTAGATTTGGAACAACATATTCAAATTATGTAACAAATGTAACATTTGTTACATCAATTAGAGACACTTACTCTGGCTTATTTTGGAGTGTCATTTGCTTGTATATCTAATAATCTGGCCATAGCATGAAATTGGGACGAATTCCAATACAATACAGTACAATAGAATTACATATACTGGCTTTGTAATGGGTGACATAGGCTAATTCAACTAATTATTAATGTTGCTGGGTGTTGTTTGGCTTATTTGCCAAAGATCTAAGTAATAGGATGGAACCTGATTATGTTCAGTACAATAGAATGCATGGTTTAGGTGGTCTTCTTGATCCCCATTGACTTTGAAGGTCAAGTAGAAGAAGCATTAAATTAGATAATTCCTGTGTGTTGGCATGATACTCTGTCAGCTTTGAATCTGCAACTGCATGAGACAGCTTTGCAACCTTTGTAGCACAATAGAATAGTGAACAGACTTTATTCCACCTGTAAATACAGTAAATTTGGGTGTTCATTACAAAAATCAATTTCTATTAATTTCAACCATCTGGAACCAAAGATATCATAAACTGGACAAATCTAACTGTAATATGCAGATTCCGACTTTATTTGGTCTATTTGATACAAATAATGGGCATAGGCATTTTGGTTAGGATCAGATTAAAATTAGCAAAGTTTCCTTTGAAGTTTCTAAAACAATAGTTGCATTGTGATCCTTGTAGTAAGGAAGAGCTGCTGTCAGAAGTTGAACCAAGAAGATCTGAGGGCACTGAGGCCATCACTCTAGCACATCATAACAAGAAGACCATCATCACATTTGTCATACCAGATAAACAAAACATTGACTGGAGGTAATCTATCAGACTGTCCTGTCACTATGTGATTATGTGATTGATTGATATGCAGTTGGACTATGAGTAAGGAGGAGTGTTATTCAAATGATGGAACATTCTGGTTTATTGTTGGAGAATTTAATTGTAATGATTGACAACTGATATAAAGGTGAAATATTGATTATTATGATGTAATTTGGTCATTTATTAAGGGTATTTGGGTGACTTTTAGTTAGAAGGATGTTTTTGTAGAGTTTGGTAATACTACTGACATTAGGTTAAGCTGAAATCATAATTGCATGTGGGGGTGGTAGCACTGTTTCTAGGTAATGTTGGCATGTCTTGCTAGCCCTCCGGGCTGGAGTTAATCTCCTAGGATAGTTTTGTAATCGATCCTATGTCAGCATGTGTTATTACTTTGAGTTGAACTATGAAATAAATTGCGGAAACATTCCAATGCATCCACTTTTCATTAGTTTTTCCCCAAAGAAACTTTGATGTCAGGTCTTTTCAATAGAAGCAAGTCCATTGAATTAAATTCTAAATTGCTTTGGCTATTAACAGTGACCTTCCCGTTGATCTTAGGTCAATTTTAAGTTCATTGTAACGTGAAGGTAGGTCCATTTAATTTCAATTCTATCGGAACGGGTAACACGCGGTAACAATTTCTTTTAACATCTTCATCACATCACCATTGTTACCATTCTGTTCCAAAGCAACAGCCATGGTAACCAGTGCAAAAAGAGCGAGAAAGAACATTTTGATTGTCATAATTGTCCTTTTAAATGTATAAATTGCGTGTTTAATAATGGCTATACAATTATGGGAACAACTCTGGTGTAGTATTGTACTGTGATAAGATTGCAGGTTTTTCTTTAGCACAAGAATGCATTTGAGAACTTTTTCACTGCAAAGACATGTCGCTGCTAGCTGCAGTACATTTAGCAATAGATGTAGTTTTAGCCAACATCGCGCTGACCTTTGGACTAACTTAGCACTGTCGCACTTTAGATAACAAAGAGACAAGTTCCAAACAATTTAGACTGATTTATTGTGTCATAAAGATTTAATCTGGAATAATAAACAAGTCGAAAACAGCGGATCTTTTATAGAGCGAACAATAGGAATCCAGTGAACCATGACAACATGTAACCATCCTGCATTCCGTATATAAGAGTAGAAGCGGTGTTTTCCACCCGCACAATCTGGCCGGCCGTTAACGCTACGTTGATGGTTATAGATCCAGCAGGTGTTGTTCCAGAACTGTACAGAATGTAATGGGCGTAGCGCTGGTCATCCACCAACAAAAAGAAATACGGTCGCTCATTGTCGCTGCGTTTTGTCACCGAAAATCTAAAAAATGGAAATTGTAATTAAAATGGTTGTTTTCTTATTTTAGGCCAGACATTTTTTATTTGTTGGATTACGTATCATTAGAAGAAAATTTTCAGAGTGGCGATTGGGAAAAAAAATAAAAATAAAAATTGATTTTGCTGTATATTTTTGTAATTTTTATTAAAATTCACAAAATTGATGAACAATTTTTCCAAACAATGTTCATTGAAGTGACGGAAAGTTACGATTTTGTATTATTTGGGCTCTGATTGTTGGGTTGGTTTTTTTTATTTCTTGATTTTTGAGAGCGGCGCGAAACGTAATCCAACAAATAAAAAAATGTCTGACCTTAGGAGCAATAAAAATTTGCTGTATATTTGCTGTATATTTTGCTTTACCCACATTGATGAAGAATTTTTGTATTTCCAAAATGAACAGGTATATTTTTTCCTCACAAAACAAAATTTAAAATCAAGTCATGTTTAATCTACAATGATTATTAATAGATACTCACTGATAGTAGCCAGTGTAAGGGGCTGTATAACCGCCCACTATGGTGTTGTAATGTCCACCGGGGTTGATAGGAGCTTTGTCCCAAATGATGGGTTCTTCTGATACAGAGATAGTTTTCGCACTGATTGTCGCCAGGAACATACTGTCAGCCGTAGCTTTAGAAAACATGAGTTCAATTAAGAAAGAGAAGACATTATTTTCCCCAAATTGATCATTTCTACTTACAATACACACCCATTACGCTGGTGGCGCTACGTTTTAAATATAAGGGTCATTTTGGCATCCACAACCAAGTTTTGGGGGACATTTTCATCAAATTGAGGGAACCTATTCAAAATTTAGATAGATTCCAAACGAACAACATACCCAAAATCAAAAATTAAAGTGTCAGAAGCTTGTGTCAGAAAAAGCCACACATTTTTCAACATCAAAATTCGTAGTTACTTGGGAGTTATTTCTGGGGAGAGAAGACCTGTGCTCCGGTGCTGTAAACGGTAACACTGACATTATTGAACATACCAGCAGACGAAGATGCCACCTGGTGTTCCAGAATACTAACTTTCTGCGCCAACACGGCATTCTGGATCTCACACTCGTCCTGCCGAACGGCTAGTTTCTCGTACTTCTTGTTCTGCTCCTCCAGGTCGTGAATCTTTTTTTTAAATGTGAACAACAATGGAATAAAATAGTCAAACTTGTGCATTTTAGCCCAACAATTGGTATCACGGCGGCGTGCACGTTTTACCCGCCACGTGTTTCTGCCGTTGCCAAAGACTACGTCAACAAACTAATGATTGCATTATTTCTCGAAATGTTATGCATTATTTCTCGAAATGTTATGCCTGTCTTTTCCAGGCCTCTGTGATTTCGTGATCCATGGCCACGTTTAGTTTGTGATGAAAGGCCACGGAAGCTCAAACCATTCCTTCTTTAGGATACTACCCACGCGCGCATCCAAAGTTAAAGTTAATTGAACTTGATTTACCAGAGTTATCACCAGTTACAGTATCAATTGCAGTTTACAACTTTTAACTTCTCAGCCAGGAACTCGCCTGAGAACTTGCTCAACCTCGCTGCAAGTATCCCCCAAGTGAGCCATCACCTCATGGTGATGTGATCAGGTGTCGCTCCACATGGGGCCATGTCTGCCGTCCTAGATAGGGCTGGTACCAATTTTACACCAACGTGGGAGACCAGGTGTATTAATATTTTACATTTTCGTGTGGGTTCCGTTTTGGTGACGAAACAATTCAGAAAGAAAGGACAAGGGTCGTAACCTCAGTATTTCTAGTATTTATAATTACTGTGCAAGACTACAGATCGTTGATGAAACCTTACCTGCATCGCTTCCAACACCTTCATCCTGTCACCATCGTTACCGTTGTCAAAAGAACAAGTAACGAAATTGTAGTCGCCATAATTGTCGTCTTTAACGAATACAGTTGTGTATAAGAACGCTTCAATGTCGAATAATATCGGCCACGTAATGATGGGAAGAACTCAGGCGGGTGTATTTTACTGTTTAATAAGGTTATAGGATGTAATGTTAAGAAAACAAGAATGCTACAAATTTGAAAAGTTCTCCATTGCATTGAAATGAACGCTCGTTGCTAGCACATATGTAATTTAGGTAGGCTAAAAACGCTGGTGTTTATAGTAACAGTTTTGCAAGGGTAGATACGAGAACCCTACCAATAGTTTGTTGCACTACCGAGTACGCTTGTCTCTGGCTGTATGATGTATCAATATCAGTCACAACAGTTAGAGAACACTCGCCCAGAGACTAAGAAGGCCTTAACGTTTAGGCCCGGTAAAGCCGAATAAAAGTTAAAAGACTTAATGTTATTACGCCAATTGTACATAAAACTCTTTATTGCTGTCAAAAAGAAATAAAAAGGGAAACCAGTTTCAAGTAATTTAGATGTTTGTTTTGACATCATGTTACTAAGACCAGAAAGAGATCAAATCGAAAACAACAGATCTTTTTTACAGCGTAAACAACAGGAATCCAGTGAACCAAGAACGCATTGATCCACCGCTCATTCCGTAAATTTCGGTAGAAACGTCATTCTCCACCCTGACGATCTGCCCAGCCGTCAACTGTACGTTGATGGTCGTGGATCCTCCCGGTTCGCCACCATCACTGTACAAGGCGTAGTAAGCGTAGCGCTGATCGTCAACCAGGAACCAGAAACGCGACTGTGCTTCATTGCTTCGTTTCATCACTGAAAACCTGAAACGAAAATTTAATTTTAGCAGATCCAGGTTTTCATTTTTTATTCAGGGCATGAAATTTCTATCTATTATCTGAATTGTTGAGATATTATTCTCCTCCTTAGTTCAGCATGAAATTCAATTGTTGTGAGACGTTAAACAATTGATAATCTATGGTCTGATGAACAATGAAGTGCATTAATTATGCGTTCTCAAAATGAATTTCATTTTTATTGCAAAGTGAAATTGGGTAACTGGTGCAACTAGGCAATACGGCTATAAAGTTCTCTCAACCCTTGGGTTTTTTGTTTGCCAGATACATGCAGTGCACCCTTACCAGCGTGAAAGGTCCAGCAAACATTGTTGCTCTGCCCCCAGTGCTGTACAAAACGGTAACTCTGATGTGTTGAATAGATACTTATTGGTAGTATCCGTTAACAGGGGCTGTATAAGCTCCCAATAAGGTGTTGTAATGACCACCAGGGTTGATTGGAGCTGAATCCCAAATAATGGGTTCGTCATCCGATATGGCCATATACTCTGCACTGATTGTCGCCAAAAACAGAGTGTCAGCCGTCGCTGTGGTGAACAAAAGGTGAGGGTGACAAGTGCAGCGAAGTTTCTAGGTTGCGGGATTCACGGATGCTCACATAAGGTGCGACCTTCTGAGGCATTTCCTGAAGCAGCTTAAATCCCAGAATATAAACTGAGAATGAGGATTTTGTACAGAGAAAGCGAAACATTTAATGTACCAGTGGGGGACGCGATCTGCTCTTCCAGATTGTTGATTTTCACCTCACATATCCCTTGACGGTCATTCAACTTCTTGTTTTGGGCTGTTAGGCTATCGATTTTTTCCTGTTAATTATAACACAAACAGGCTTAAATTAGTCTAAGCATTGCTATTGTTGGAGCTGTTAAGTGTCTGTTTTTTACCTGTAAAGGTGACCGTACAAATGTCGCTAAGATGGAGATGTACACTATCTGTATTAACGAAGTATTGCCAGTTACGAAGTTACGCATCCCGTTCGAAAAAAAAAAATTACCTGCATCTCCTTTAGCATCTTCATGACGTCACCATAGTTACCATCCTTCTGATCAGGAGCAGCGGCCTGGGTAACCGTTACCAGGGCAACGAGAAGGTATATTTTGGTTGTCATTTTGTCGCAGTAAACGGATACACTATGTGTATCACAACAGTTACATGCAGAGTAATAACGACCACACAATGGTGGGAACAACTCAGGTGGTGACTTTTATTGTGTGATAATATTACAGGATGTAGTGTAAAGAAGACAAGAATGTCATGTCAAGCCTCGACCTTAACGAAATTTTGTGTCCGACAAATTGACAGACAAATTTTCTTTGTCGTCCGTCAATTACTCATTTACATCAGTCACACAGAAAATTCTCTTACCCGTCTTTTTGACGGACACTTTATGAAAATAGTCCGTCATTTTGTAATTTTGTCCGTTTTGGCGGAAAGACCGACGTCAAGGTCGAGGCCTGCTATGTATTTGAGGAACTCTTAGTGACATTGATATGGATGTACGCTGCATGCGAGAACTCATGGGCAAAATCTCGGTGATCTTTGGACTTAGAGAAAATTTTCAAACAATTTACATTGTTTATATTGTGACATTATATTAATTAGTCCCAAGAAAGATTTAATGCGTCAGTCCAGAGTAATTCAACACTTTAACGAAAGCCGTAGATTTTCTACAAAGCGTACAATAGGAATCCAGTGAACCAAGAATGAATTGACCCAGTGGAATTGGTTCCGTATATGAGCGTGGATACGTTATTTTCCACCCTTACTATCTGCCCTGCCGTCAGCTCTATGTTGATGGTTACAGATCCAGCAGGGGTTGCTCCAGAGCTATACAAACTCTTGTAGAGGTAAAGGTTTTCATCAATCAACAACCAGAAATTTGCGTATTCGTTTTGCCTTTTTTTGTCACCGAAAATCTAAAAGTGAAAAAATCCGTTTATTTCATATTTGCACCTGCCCACAACAGTTCCCTTCATCAGTCTCCAATTCAAGAATAAAATTATTTTAGTTTCAAAATTTGTCGGTAGTATGTGAAAAGTGAGGCCAACCGCTTGCTGTATACACGTTTATACAGTGTACCCCCTATTGGTGGAAAAGGTAGGTGTCACACGAGACGTGACCTTTGGATCACCACATGCAAGCAAGTAAGAGTGCAGGTGAGAGAACCACCCTGGATTTTAACCCCACTGGGAGGGTCACACGAAGTCCAAACCAGGGGTACTCTGTGGCTTCAATAAATGGACCCTGGTCCAACAAAAATTTTTAAAATATCGTCTGTCAACCTTATCAGTATGATTTAGCTGAAATGCACAACCTATTCCGGCAGACAGACAGCTGTATGTATAAAGGGACATGTATTAGTAAGAGCAAGGCCCGTAGTGTATCAGGTAACACGTGGCGCTGGATCCCAAGACGGGCGTAAAGACACTGGACAATGTCTCAGTATATCACAGTCTCAGACTCAGGTGTAAAATTGGCACCGACCCTATGTGGGAAGATGGGATTGTGTACATCCCTACAGAGGATGTTTACCTGCCACGTGATCTCATCACGAGGTGATGGTTCGCTTGAGGGATAGCTCACACCAAGGTTGGGTGAGTTCTCGGTTGAGTTCCTGGCTGGAAAGTTAGTCTAAAAGTTGTAAACAGCAATTGATGGACATTAGGCCGATATTTGCGGTATATCAAAAGTAATAACTTTAGCGTTATTACATACTGATAGTATCCATTAAATGGAGCAGTGTAAGCTCCCAACATTGTGTTTTAGTGTCCTCCGGGGTTTATTGCAGCTGTGTCCCAGATTATCACTTCGTCATCCGAGATAGAAAATTCCCAGACACTAATTGTCGCCAGAAATATCGTGTCAGATGTCGCTGTGGGAACAAACATGTTATGATTAGGAAGATAACCGATTGTTGTTTGTCAAGCATGTAGAAAACTCTCATTTGACATAATTGCCAAAGATTCTACAGAATCATGAATTGTCCGTCGTCCGTCGTCGTCGTTGTCGTTGTCGTCATGCGGTGTTGTCTGTGCACAATGACCCTGAGCACACTATTGATCACAGATACTTCATATTTTACACACATATATATGTCCTATCTTAAAGCCTACCAAAAATTAAGCTATGACCATTATTCTCAAATTGGCAGCCATATATGAAGTTAATGATACAGACTTCACATTTGACAGTCTAATGCACTTACATACCATACCCTCTTTATGTCTGGTAAAAATAATGCCACCTTTATTTCTAGTTTAGCATCCAGATTTGTGTTTTTCCTCATGGATAACATTGAAAATTGATCTTCGTCACTTGATCTGTGTCCATGTAATATCGCGACCTAAATTGTCTTATCTTTTTGGTAATGCCAAATGAGCTGCTACCTCTTTCACACGTCGAAGATGCCATCTGTTTTTCAAGGGTGTGGATTTTCTGTTGCACTGCCGTATTCTGAATCTCACACTTTTCCTTACGGGCGGTTTGTTTCTCGAACTTAACGGCTAGTTCCTCATTTTGAACCTTCAGGTCGTGAATTTCCTTCTGTAAATGTAAATAGCAATGGACTGAATTAGCTTGATTGTCTTTCGAATGAAATTCGTGCAGACTATGTGGTCTTCAGACTAAAAAAACAAACTTCCGGTTCATCTAAGATGGCGGCACATAATGACGTCATAATATACAATGTTACAATGTTACAATGTTACCACATGATGCTAGAAACGGTGTTGTGACTTGTCACACTAACATTCGAAAGACAATAAGCAATTATAATAAATAATTGCAAACTCGTTATTAAATTTAGCATTTTAGGTCGGGACTCAGTAGCTCAGTTGGTAGCGCAATGGAGTTCAGTCGCTTCTGCGTTGGGAGTTTAACTGCTGACAGATGTGTACAAGTGAGAAAAGGTCTCAGCCAACTATGCTCACCAAGTTGTCGCATTCAGAGGTGACTCGATGCAACACTGGCGGGTAGAGCTGCTCAAAGTCTGAAACAGGGATCTCAGTGGCCCCACAAATGGTTGTGCACTGGTCCCAGATTAGGAACTGCGACGGTTGGCACCAAAAATGTTTAAAAAAAGTTTGGCTTCTACAGTGACAGTAAAGGGCAGTTGTGGCCCGTACATTAGGACGAAGAGTAGGTGTTTGAAAACCATGTTCTCTCTAAAGTGTTTTTAATTGGAAGAAGTTGGTCCCTATAAAGCCAAACTGTTCATCAATAAAAGTATCAATTTTTTGGCTCATGTCCAACACGAGCGGTTTTTGCTGTGCACGGCATATTTCGGATGCTATTTGAGTTGGGGTTTTTTTGGCTCATTTGGCATAATTGCCAAAGAGCCTGTAGAATCATGAATTGTCCGCCCCTCGTCATCAGTCGTTGTCGTTGTCATTGTCATTGTTGTCGTCGTTGGCACAGTCTGTGTGCAGTTGCCCCGAGCACACTATTGATCAAGGAGACTTCATATTTTGTGCACATATGCACCTATGTGCCCGCGCAATGCACAGCAAAAATTTTGTTACTGTGACATATATTCTTAAATTGGCAGCCATATTTGTTTGTTTTTTTCTTTGGCCCTTACTCCTGGACACACAGTTAGTGATGCAGACTTCATATTTCAGGTTTATGCCTCTATGTATCCTATAACAATTATATTGATGTCATCTATATTTCCAATTTGGCAGTCATATTTGTATTTTCAAAGATCACATATTTGAGATTTGATCTTAGACACTTCATTTGTTTCCATGTGATATTGCGAGGTAAATTATAGTTTTTGATATTGCCAAATGAGCTCAGGTCCATCTGGACCTATTTTTTTTCTTTTGAAATCCTGATTTTAAAGTGCGGCGGGAAATGTAATCCAAACAATTGATAAAAAATGAGTCGTAATCAATTTTGCACTTTACTGTTTTGGTTTGGTCTATACTTATTGGCTGTTTCAGGCTAACGGTGAAATGTGTTCAAGTCTTGCTGCTTGCGAAATTGAGAATACCTTTAAAAACTTACCTGCATCTCTTGTAACATCTTTATCACGTCACCATCGTTACCATCGTCAGGTTCCATAGCAACGGTCATGGCAACCGCTACCAAGACAAAGAGAAGGGAAATTGTAGTTATCATTGCAGTTAGCCGGCTTGTCAGATTTATGCGTGAGAAATTAAGACAACAACCTCTTTTACAAAAAGTACATTATTGGGATATTTTTCTTAAGATAATCCAATTATGTGTTGACTAGAATAAATAAGATAAGAAAGATAAATAAGAATAAACAATATTGACCAAGAATTTGTATTTGTATGTTCAAAAATAGCATTGGCCTGTGGCCTTGGCTCAATGTCCCACATTCTTACCATCGCTAAACACAGTGTATTGCACGATACTTGTCACTGGTTATCAGTATTTGATGCCTTAATAAATGAAGACATAATTAAGGGTTTGTTTGGTTGATTTTGTTCGTTTGATAATAATAATAAATGATACATGTACTCGGTGTCGTTTTTTGGCTCATTTGGCATATATGCCAAAGAGCCTATAGAATCATGACTCGTCCGTCGTGCGGCGTTGTCATTGTTGACTGGCGTCGGCATCAGTGTTGTCTGTGCACAGTCATCCTGAGCACACTACTGATCATAGAGACGTTATATCTTACACACATATGCTCTTATGTCCCATCTCAAAGCCTAGCATACATCATGTTGCTATGACCATTATTCTCAAATTGGCAGCCATATTTGTATTTTTCTTTGAACCTTTTTCCTAGACACACAGTTAAAGATACAGACTTTATATTTTGCAGTCATATGCATCTAAATACCCTCTTTATATCCTGTAAAAATTATATTGATGACACTTATACTTCCAGTTTGGCAGCCATATTGTGCATTTTTCATTGATCACATTGGAGATTTGACCCTAGACACTTTGTATACTTGTGATATTGTGATGTGATATTGTGATCTAAATTGTCTAAGTATTTTGGTAATGCCAAATGAGCTCAGGTCCATCTGGACCTATTTTTTCTATGTTACAAATGGAACGGGTACAAACAAAACTTTACCTATCTTTGTACCTATCATACTACTAAGAATTATATGGCAAAATTATGTAACGTTACTGACACCCTCCCAAACATATTTTATCTTCTGTCCTCTGATTTGATAAGGAGCCTCTCATTAACATAATCAGTATATTTTGTCATTGTTGTTAGTTTGCTTTGTGATAATTACGTTACGTCACTACCAATACGTGTGGCTGACGTCATAAAAGTTTGATGACGTATGCCCCATTTTAGGTGGAGCAGGCGTCAATATTTTATAGTCATTAATACGTGAAGCATCAGACGCTTTTTTGCACAAATGTTGGCTTTGTATTCTCACAAATAATGGATTTTTTAGAAGGTGTAGGTGAGTACAGAACACACTTGTAGATATATTGATCGTTAATATTTTCTTTAAAATATTTTAGGCATTTAAACAGTGTGGACTTGATGTGTTATTCGGCCTAATTGCACTGCCTGCAATGACTTTTCTCTTTCAGCCACACATTTGTATTCTGATAACTGCCTATTTAACCCTGAAGGTGACAATATTGGAGCTGTTTACAAGTCTGTTGTTACTTTTTGCCTAATCATTTTTCCTCACTGTAGAAAAACCTAACCCAGGAAAATGTCTTCTTTATTCTGTACACACAGTTGTGTGGGCTACTGCTATCCACATCACATATCTATATTTAATGCATGGTTCCTTGAGAGAATAATATATTTACCTATTTCTGTCATACTTCAGTTATGCTTTAGCTGCACTAACATTGCTGCAAAGCCTCATATTTGTATTCAAACAACAATATTGTACCTTAACCTTAACTCTAGTAATTACTTCTTTAACCTTTAGGGCCCATGACTTTTAAATCTATTGGGTCCCACACTAAAGTGCTTTACAGTCCACAGAACAAGTCACAATTGATAGTTAGGCTGGTGTTAACAAAGCAACTGAAGCTGTAAGTTATGAATTTTTCAGCTGCTTTTTACCTCTTAATATTATTATCTATTGGGGTTTCCTTCAAAATAGAAAACTTATTTTACTGTTTTTATGCCTATTTGCATATTATCTGATGCACAAAGTTCGATTATAATAATTTTTATAAATTTACCCTTTCTGATATTGTGAATATGAAAGGCAAATACTATGATACAGTAAGTCAACAATTTTTATGGATGGATTTATTGAAAACATTAAGAGCTTATCCACATCATGATCAGCATCTTGGCATATTGAATCTGCTCTTCTGTTCTATTGTGAGAGTTTGGATGGTTTGACTCCAAATAATCGATCCAACTCTACCAACAAGTAGAATAGCACAATAAATTGGCATACTTGAAGCACTTTGTAGTACTTCAAGATTATATTATATGTCTGAATGTTTAACACATAGGCATGTATTACTGCAGTAATGGTTTTATTGTTTTAAAGTCTATTCAGTTACTAAATGATTAAAACATACTATTTCAAACAGCAGAAGTCATAGACATGTACACCTACACGCATAATAATATAATAATGATAATGAAGTGTCACATTCTACCATTTGGAATATTTTAGAAATTTTGGGTGTATTTATGGCTTTATTGTTTTATTCATTGACAATTTGAAACAGAAGACATATGGGATTCTTCTATTTTAGGAAAGTCATAAAAAGCATCATGTAAAATTTTACCATGATACAGTATGTTGTAAAAAAGCCAACATGAATAGTGCTTCATCAGGCTGAAACAATATTTACAGCATGAATGAGGTGAAAATTGGGTAAAAATTGGTTCCCAAAGAACAACTGGGGAGTCATTATTCATTGTTGCAGCAAGCGATGTGGCTGCAAATTGGGGTGTTATTGTGTTCAGAGTAAGCTGACTGATCTGTGTCTTGAGATACATTTTATTCCATTTAACCATACATGTTGTTCCTTTTCAGCAAACATATGGTTCTGTTCCTTTCAGGGTGAACATAAAAGACTTAATATTTGGTGTGTTTAATGATACATATGCTCACAAATCTGTTGAAAAATCTATTTGACCATTTATAATAACATTGGTTTTGAGATTATGTGAAATGGTAAATATAAGTATGATATGGTACTATTTACAAAATCATTCACAAGATTAAAATAAATTTAGCTGAATTAGTTTTGATTGTGATGCAGCAATAATTTATTGGTATTGCATGCGTAAAATATGTATCACTTGGATAGGACCCGGCAGTTATTGTACAACAGACATCATGATGTATGGCCCAGCCCTGGCCCATAATCCACTGACAAATAAAACATGGCACTCCTGTCATAAATACTTAGGCCTGAGATATTTAAGCTTTATCAAAGATGAAACTCCTGGTATGGAATTTACTTCCGTTAGTATCTGTAGAAATATATTGGGAAATGAATAATTATTGCCCTGGACAATTTTCAATTTTAGTTTCACATGTAAAGTTGTCTTTGACACCCGAGACCTCATGTGTCATTACGTCAGTGGGTAAAATTGGGACTTATAGATATATTGTAAAACTGAGAGAGACAGTAAACCAAGCCCTATATGGCAGAAAACAAGATAAATGACAAATTTGTGAGATCTCTGCTAGAATTGAAAACTAATTTGAATTTGACTGGAGCTCTGACTGAAGCTCTAACAGCGGCGGGCAACCACCAAAGAAATTATGGTGTTTGTGTCTCCACATGTGGGAAAAGGTGAGGTCACAGATAATTTGAAAATTTGTACATACTCGTCACAGGGGATGTGTAAAAGAAACCAGATAAAAAAACTTACCTTAAGCAAGACGCATTGAATGCTTTGGAAATGGTGTTTAAAAGCATTTAAATGGTGAGTGACCCCTGAAGAACTTTTGAATCCAGGAACTTTTTTGGATAGGCCAGAATAAAGACACCAAAATAGAACTAAGTGATGAATGGTTCAAACACTGACCCCTGACACTCATCCA
>JBCAUI010388400.1:0-14523 GCA_038406195.1 Haplosyllis anthogorgicola | reverse complement strand
AATTGTTCCGCTTATATCGATATCCCGCTTATATCGATGCTATTTTCCCGCACCAAAAATATCGATGTATCCGGGGAGAAGTGTATTTGTCTGGACAAGCAGGAAACCGTCTCCCTCCTTCTCATAAGGTTTGCCTGTAAAGTGCCACACTTTTAACCGCAAGTATGCGTCTTAAAATAAGAATTAAAAATAAATTTAGTACAAATTTTCTTCAAGTTACAAAATTATCCCTTTATTGCTGGACTAAGATAGGCAAAAGATATAATTTCACCCTAATCTTTAAACATGTTAGACATTAATCTTTAAAGTGCGATCTAACTGATTCGGATCTCTGTATTAAGGTTGGACAGATAAAAGTAGTGGACAGTGATTCCTTAAGTGTCCCAACATATAACAAGATTTAATTCCGATATTTCATATAATCTTTACTTTGCAGAATCTGTAATGGAAACTTACAATAATTCCATACATTTTGTTGAAAAAGGTATTTACACCAATAAAAGTAGTTTACTTAGCGATTATCTGTACAAATTCATATATTACAGAATTGAATCATAATGCTCTCAATGAGAAATCTGGTGAATTGGCTTTCCTGGATTTATTAACATCACATCATGATTTAAATGTAATTATTGTATTGATAAAATAAACTATCCGTCTAATACAGTCGTCACATTTTATCGAACGCAGAACATAGCCTTGTTTTTAAATATCAAATACATGTACATGTGCAGCATGGTGTCTTATACAAATCAACTGTATTGGTATTTGGTATGTTGACGTTGGTTGCTATATTGTAAATTATGGTATAACTGTATAACTGCCGATAGTAAATCCTTGTAAACTAGTCCGACGCGAAAAAAATACGGAATTAACTACTGTTGCAGTTATCACATATTCAAATTTCACTTTCACACAATTCTTTGGGTAAGACTAAAGTTTCAGCACAGTAGAAAACATGTACCATTCTAGTGCCAAGGATATTATGCACAACAATTTAACTAAGTAGCACTTAGTAATAACGGGCAACATTTTTTCTATTTGATGCAAGGTACAGGGCGAAATTATATTTACACAACAGTTTTGTACATGAAAACAATGTATTACTATTGACTTTGAGAAGAGACTACAGCTGCCATTAAGGGTCCTTCTGATTAAGCTATGAAAACTAATTACATGTAGCACAAAATTCATGAAATAAAGAGTGTACACATGATGCATTTTGTCTGGACGGCATGAACAAAACATGTTGTTACACTGTAAATATTAATTTTGTTATGTGAACTAAAAATTAATAATGATAATGCCAAACCTATTACGGATTAAATTCTGAAATCCATGCAGTAAAATCATAACATGCATTCATTTTACTTGAAGCGTTTGTCTGTGCACTGCAAATACTGCTTTGTTACATTGGGTAACATAAAACTCGTTTTATCAAATTTCTTCACTATCTCTCGAATTTAATTATATACGCTTAATCTGAATTGTTAAGTTTGGGAAGTTTCTCAATAATCATCGACTACGAACATTCCAAGTCTTTTACAAGGAAGCTTCCCCTTCGTGTTCAGAAATGCTACTCTGAATGGCAATACAAAAGACGACTATTACCAACATGACATTTTGCCATTTTATCTATAATTTGTACAACTGGACTCTGAAGCACCTATGAAGTTTTAACAATAACCAGTTTGGATGACTAATGCACCGGTTAAAATTAGCAAGATTATTACCAACTGAAAGAATGGATATCCTAAAACTTCACAATTCCATTGAAATAATCACATTTCAGAAAAAATATACAATTTACTTATCTTTGTGTTCTAATGACCCTGACAACTTTTTAACATTGACAAACTAAATGAACTATACATACGTACATCATATAAATATATATTTTTGTACACCTGTACACGTTTGTACATACAAGAACGTTTATAACATCTATAGTCATTTGACAACTTTCTGTTCTCAACAGATAACGGTGATTGGTGAACTTTACATATTGCTGTTTTGACAGTAACTTTCTTTACAAAGCAAAACAATAGAAAACTTTAACAAAAACGTATTCCTGAAAAATATACAAACGTTTGTTCTCTTGCATACAACAGAAAATCCACAAGAGTAAAAAATAATTACAACGTATTAATAACATCTTTTATTTGATTTTCTTTGTACACTATATACAAAACTATCAAATTCGTTTAAAGGCAATAGTTGGGAGACAAATGTCTCCTTTAAGAGCGCATCATGCTGCTAGCTAGTTACAAGATAATTTTTCTATAACCTTAGTGCTTTGATATGTTTATCAACTTAGTAATTGTTTCACGTCATACATTTTTGTGTTTAACAGTACATCCAAACCCAACACTCGTCCACCAAGTTTTTTGCAACGTCTAGTAATACTGGCAAGCACCAATTTTCGCCAACGTTATATTTGGTTCATCCGTTTGTTTTAAAAAAATTAAATTGTATAATGCTTTGTTGATTGGTCTTAATTTATGATGGCTCAATACTCGGAGATCAATGAAATAAGTGACTTCAGTGCAACTAGCGAGACCAATTTCTTATTTCATCTGTATCACTATTCTTAAGCATGAGTCCAACATTATGGCAACTAATTCATAGTAATGTACAAATATTTACAAATTTTATACACTATGTGCTATTTAAAGTGTGCTTTGTACACAAGTGATGATTTCCTAGTCTCTTTTTCTTGTTCCAATAAGAAAATAATGTCCCTGAGATTAACACGCTTGATCCTTGGCCGTAATAGCTGCAACAGAAAATACTCATGGCGTTAACGTTTTGCTATTTTGTGGCACTTTCACTGTAAACTAGATATAACCCGTGCTTTGCACGGGAAAACATGTTCCCACAAAATTCACACCCCTTCAAACTGATGACAACTCATAAAATTCCCACCCCCTTACACAAATGTTCACTCCTAAACCTTATTAACCTAATTTATTATGTACAGAGCTTGTCCAATCACACAGCAGAATACTGATTATGAGGAGACCCTCTTTGTCCAATCACAGCACAGAAAACAAAAGATGTTTGGTAGGGTGTCAGTGACGTGACATTGTAATTATTAGTATATTGATACGCAAATTATAGTTTCGAAAATAAGTAATAACTCTTATAATGCTTTGTAAGACGTTTAAAAATTGGATTTACCGATGCTCTAGCTGTGCTGGAACCAGCCCCACTGCTTGAACCTGCCATACTGCTGCCAGCCTACAAAAGCAACACGTTCATTTACCACAAGTCGCATATCAAAGCACTCCTGGGCTATTGATCAATGTCTTTTTTGTTTAATTTTTTTGTTGGACTAGGGTCATTTGTGGGCCCACTGATTACCCCTGTTTTTGACTTCGTGTGACCTTCCCCATGGGTTTTAAATCCAGGATGGATCTCTCACCTGTACTATTACTTCCTTGTGTACGGTGATTCCAAAGGCAAGTCCGGTGCGACACCTGTCTTTTCCACCAAGGTTTAATATCATACACTCCTCCCCGGTTATATCGATAAATTTGGCGACATAAAATTGTATCGATATAAGCGGGATATCGATATAAACGGAACAAATATCTATGTATTTTAATTTGACTGACTACAAGAGATTGTATCGATATAAGCGATATCGATATATCCGGGAAGGAGTGTATGTAGGACGGTGATGTTTCGTTTGGAACACTTATCCTAGAGAAGCTGCTAAGATATTCAAAGAATACAAAGCTGGTCCCTCACACAGAAAGTTACTTTGAAAATAAGTTTCCCATAAATGATGCACAAAACCTTTTTTGGTTTCTTTCTTTGTTTTTTTTTTTTTTTGCTCTCCTCTGTACCTTTTGTAAATTACATCAGAGGACTTGTGATGAAAAGCAGGACTTACTACCCAGCACACACATGTTACACATGAGTGCACACACTCTTTTTTGCATTTCACACAAATCTCAGATCACCACATAAAGCTGGCCCCTAGCGGGGACCAGCTTAACCAGCGAATGCACTTAATAATTAACTTGAGATTTTATTAATGGACAATTGTTTAGAAGGGGTGGGAAATTTATGAGTGGGCATTTGCATTCCCATGCAAAACAGAGGTTCCATCTAGTATGTTTCAAAACTGGCATAAAACGAAGATATCACGTAATAGAGTCGGTTGCAGCAGTTCGAAAATAAATTTGTTCCTGAACAAACTTGAATTCAAAACTTAAAAGTGAATACATGTACCTTCCTATTTATTGGCTACATGTACTTTCTTTCATGTGAAATCTATTGATCCGCCTTGAATTCGTTGCAGAAAGTCCTTTTTTCCTTTTACAGCTCCATGTGATACAGTTACCTGTCAGAACAGTGGTCAGTGTACAAATACACTACAGTCACCGTATTACAATTGTGAATGCCAGGGTAATTTCATCGGCGACAAATGTGAAACAGGTACTTTCTGACATAATAATGGACGACCTGCTTTCTTCGTGCATAGCTTATTTAAAAACAAGTTGAAATATGAAAAAGTATAAAATCGAAATAAAAAATCTCTTCTCATTTTGACCACAATTCATAATACACTTTGAACATTCAGTCTACAATTTAATGCAATGGTCCATCTGGGCAGATAAGTCCAATATGATTTCCACTTTCACGAACTTTATCCATGTAATCTTAATATTTCCAGTCGGAGTAATTACAATTAGCCATGGTTCCAACAATCTTTATACATGAATACTACATTTTATTGCATAGAGGTGTGCAAGACTGAACCATACACGTGTCTACATGAAGCCCCTTGTACGGCCAAGGCTGATCTGACAGCTGATCCCAATTTTGAATGTGATTGTTCAAAGGCAACAGGAGGCTCATGGACTGGTCCCAGATGTGAGGTATCAACAGGTAAGTATAGTTTTATCATTATGCTTCGTTTGTTAATATTTAGAATGAAAGATACTAGAGGACGCACAAATTGTTGTACATTCGAGATCCCATAAAGAAGACTTGTATTTATTTAGAAAGTAAAAGTAAACATCAACACTTTTGCAAGAAATACTTTATACATTATACATAACAATGTTTTGCACTTGCACTGTAGTGTACTTAAATGCTCAAGTAGTTGATTTAGTAAAATAGTATGATAGTTCTCTGTATATTCTACCAGTATTATTTTGCAATTGGCTAAGTAGAGGTATGGTAGATTTGCAAAAAGGTAGTTGAACCATTTTGCTTCAGTTAATCACTGCGATCCAAATCCCTGCAACACCGGTACTTGCGATGCTACCAAGGAAGACACAGCTAACGGTTTGCCATACAGCTGTACATGCCCTCAAGGTTTCAAAGGACCACACTGCGAAACAAGTAAGTTAGCTCATTTGTGCAAAATTAAGACGTCATTACAATGAAAAGCTTTTCTCTCGAAACTGATGACATAGAACCGATATCACCCAGTACCTGGCTACTGCTACAAAGATGCACTAGCCATGCTGTGCGAATTTCAAAAGAGAAGCTTTCTGTAATGATAACTTATCTGAATAACATTCAGTGACTAACTACATTATATCTGCATTCTGGATTTTATTCTTTCTATCAGTGGTTCTGTGTTTCCGTGTTAGTTTTACTATCTTTTTCCTTCAAAATGCGATGAATTTAATTCCTTAGGAAAACAGGTTGCTTGTTATTCTCCTAAACGCTTTTGAATACATTTTTGTTGACAATCTTCTCAGTCTATTTTTAGGCCACTGGTACACTCCTGTTTTGTACTTAGAATAGTCCTGCCGCTAAGTTTTATCACCAGGGATTTATCGAATCATTTCTCATAGGCCACAAAACTTTCAACCATTGTTTAGCAGAATCTGTTCTGGTGAGTGTCGAACCAGCGATCTGTTGGTCAAGGATTCTATTGTTTGTTATCATTTACAGGACCAGCCTCATGCGGAGAGTGTAACAATATAAACACTATTAATTGCCTTCAAATTGGCGTGGGAGAGGCTTTCTGCTCTTGTGTAATAGAGTACACAGGACCGACATGCGATTTGCGTAAGACTTCAAAAACAGTCGCTCAGTAGAAGCTTGGTCTCACTGACTGCATTTCTCCCGTGGTAGAAATAATCAGATACTATTACTTATTCCATAAATTCGTAGGCCTTTTGCGACGTACGCGCTTCCATTTTAATAGTAACCAGACTATTAGTTGTGCAGTTGCATCACGGAAAAATGTACCAAATGTAATGTTTCAAAAGTATAGATTCTGGGAGGGTTTCCTCAGTTGTGTCAGAGTTCATCACCTCTGTAAAAGGCAAAAGACAAGATGTACATGTTAAAAACATTCATAGTCATTATAGAATTAGAAAGCAAGCCACTTTAATTATATGAAGGCATCTGTGCAATTCCTGCTGCCTTTCGTTCCATCAAGTGGTATAGATGAAGTTGCTTTGAAAGAAAGTTCGTTGCTGTGCCATGATGTCACACCTCAGAAATATTACAGATATGAGTGAAATACTTCAGTTATTATTTTATAGAAAACCATATATGCCATCTAATGCACTTGTTCAAAATTGAAAATGGTCTAAATTAGTCGAGCAGTTTAAAGACAAACCTGAGTTTGCATTTTCATTATGAATAGAAGTCAAGATTTCAATGAATGTTTCAGCAAAGTGTGGGGCGTCGCCATGTCCCCCTGGTTCCACATGTATTAACTTATCTCAACCTGGAGAAGATGGACAGTATTACCAATGTCAAGGTATACATAAAGCCGAACAAATTTAAGCAGAGGACAGTAAAGAGTTCTACATATGGTCTATATACTGTAGTTGGTGACAGGTCTATCTCTGGCCAGTTTCTTGAATCCCAACCGGACAGTTCAGCTGTTTTTGGAAAATCTTTAATTTACATGATGGTTGTTTGATTAGTTTTCAGTATAGTCATAAGCTTGTTTTTAGTATGTATTATTGTGTACTTTTGCGTGGTAGTTGATTATTAATGCCAAAAAAAGTCATTTTAGCAAAGAAAATAAGTCAACGTTACAACGGAACAATCATACAATTATTTCTTCTCTTCTGTATTTAGCTCGTTACACCATAGATACCATAGATCTGTACTAAAACACTTATCACTAATTTTCATTTTCGGTCACAATCCGTAAAGATGGTCTTCTTTGAAAACAAGATATTATTTCAAAGTAATTGCTTTCTGAACAAACTGTTTTAAGGAACACAGCTATTTCCTTATTTTTAATTGAATTACAGCATTTCTTATTGTGTAATTGAATCAGTTCAACCATATACTGGGGTTGCCCGCACATTCATGTCAATGCTGTTATGAAGTTCTGTAACATGATTGATTTCTTAGGTGTATGTGATCCAAACCCATGTCAGAACGAAGGCAGTTGTTCAACCGTGCCAAAAGACGGTTTAGACTATACTTGCACCTGTGTGAATGGTTACCAGGGATTGCAATGCCAGACAGGTAAGAAATAATACGGTTAAGTAGTTTCCATGTACCCCTGCTTATTTCATAGACATGTTTACATGTTGTCCAGATATAAATGCAGACAACAGCGATGTTTACCCTTAGAATTTGGTTTAGTGGCTTTGTTTTCTTCCCATACAATACATGTTTTTTTCAGACCCATGTAGCGGAAACCCTTGTGGTGCCCAGGGTACATGCTCACGAGTTCCGTCGAACGGAGGTCTTTACACATGTGAATGTAGAAATGGTTTCACGGGAGTACAGTGTGAGACAGGTATTCATGCGTCCACGTTACAATGAATTGTTATGTTGTTTCGCTCGCAGTCCCTCTCTGAGACCAGCGTGCACTTCTTTTCACCATTAGTCCATGTTAATCCCTACAGAAATCCATCCCTGCTTCCTTTCATAGAAAAATTGCCTATTAGCAGGGGGCATAATCAAGTGCAGCTCATCATCGAGCTGCGTTACTTCATCATCGAGCTGCATTACTTAAAAAACAACTCTTTCGACCTGCATCAGCCAATAATTCAAGCTGCACCTCAATTGGGTTTCTTTCCTGCTCTAGCTAAGTTTGTGAAGCAGATATGGGCAATGTCTCATGAAGATGAAATAAGCAGTTTACTCACACTAAGCTGTCTCCTTCAAAATGCATTGCTTCAAGTTTACTATTCCGCTTAATAAAAACCAATGACTTGGTGCATTTACATAAAACTTTTCAATGCAATACATAATAAATTTATCTAGAGAATAGGTAGACAAATGTCTCTTATAACAGATGCTACCATACTCAACTTTGATCTGCTGTATTCAAATATCCACATGTTGCTGTAATTTTTAATGATCTGCACTGCATATAAACAAGTTCCCGCATTTATCGCATGAGTTTGATTATGCCCCCTGATTAGACACAATCGTTTCCCTGCTATGTAGAACTATTACATTTTTTCATTATTAGTGCCGATAGAAATCCACCCTGAGTATGTAGACATTAGTGATTCCTACCCTAAGCAATTGGTTCAGTGGGTTTGCTTTTACTTGTAGCACCTTGTGACAAAGATCCATTTCCCTGTGAAGTGAGCTATACATGTGCGAATACAGAAACAGGAAACTTCGTGACATGCTCTTGTAAGTTTCAAACAGAACCAATAATTTATCGTTAAGTTTTACACTATGAACACTTTCCTAACAATTATATACTTGTGTCGTACCAAACAAATTCCACTGTAATTGGATGAAAGATTAATTTTGCTTCCTGAAGAACAAAAATATACAACCAACAAGGCCTTAATGTCCAAATTCTTGCATACACTATTTGTTCATTTATAATTTCAGCTCCATGTGATTCTAATCCTTGTGGTCAAAATGAAATTTGCACATATACATCTACTCAACAACCCAATGGAAATTATTACACATGCACAGGTAAAAACACACATTTTATTCCCAATTTTGAATAAGTTCTGAATACGAATTCACTCGATAAATGTGTATGTGGAACAACATATAATTATTTCTACTTCGAACGACTTTGCCATAACATTAATTCTTTCAGGAATATTATGTTATATCTCTTTACACTTGTGATTGTGGCAGGAAAATTTCCTTTACGTTTACGTTTAGGTTCGGGTTTAGACTCATTTGTGTTCAGTGACAGAAATGTACAGACATGCCCACCGAAAATGAGTGCATGCCCTAAATTCACTGAGAGATTTTCTATTATCAGAAGTATTCCCATGCAGCAGCACACCGGCTAAGTGCCCCATTGGTTATTATTGTGTTGAGAGACCTGGTCAGAATCCTAACTATAAGTGTCAAGGTAACATAATGAATTGCCCTTTTCCAGTAAAATTTCCAGAAATTAAGTTTTAGTGGTCAATATTGAAATTTAAAAGAGGGCCTTGCTCTTGATTACTACCATGTACCGCTCAAAGATTTTACATCTAAGATCCTCAGTTGGACGGCGCTCGGACACTTTGCTGGCTTTGTTTCCCATTTATTCATTGCTGTTGCAGAAAATGGTCTAAACTACAGATGTACAGGTAAATAATATACGACTCACCAATATAAAGTGTTTCGAACACGATGTCTAATCACTCACATATGTAAAATATCTTTTACTGTCATGTTTCACAATAAAATCACATTGCCGCAACTGTTTACTGCCGTCAGTGAATTTTATTTGCATAATTATAAATTTCAAAACCCAGGGCCGACTTCTTTTGTTTCGAGACGTTTACAATCAACCGCTGTACCAACCCAATAAAGGACAAAACCACATGAACTATTTGAATAATAGTTTACACTTATTGTGCTATTTTAGCCAGACTTGCGTTCATCAGATACCGTCTTCGTTATGAAAAGATGAGCTGTCACTTTGTCCATACCTCTCGACTACCATAATAATAATAATATGCTAACAAGATCTCCTTTTTGTAGAGTCTACCTGATAAATAGTTTACAGGAAAATAATTTAAGCTACATCGCCGGTGGAAGCTCGCAGAATCATTTTCAATAATATATAATTCCCTTCTTATTTATAAATTAAAACTGTATAAACCATGTTAATATGATGATCATCGAGAAGTAAGGCAGGTAGAGTACTATGCAATTAAAATATAGCTCCTAAGCATAAAATTTCTATTATGGAAATTGACAGTACGAAAATTCAGGTAGACTGATATTTTTATTTATTGATGGTGTTCATATATAGATTCAGCTGTAGTTTAGAACTTTAGAGTGCTTCGTACGCTGTAGCAAAGTCTCATCAAATGATAAGGAAAATTGTTTGCCTAACTCGTAGCTACAAGTGGCGGATCCAGTGGCCGTCCCCTAGGTGCGCCTACCCCCCTCAACGACCTACTTTTTTTTCTTTCGTGGTGATTTAGCCAATTGTCCTTCATTTTCTTGTGTCCTCATGCTGCTCAGACAGCAACGGTCTTATTCTACAAGGGGTAAGGTTCGTCAAAATGTTTAAATATGTGTATTTAGTTTTCAATGAACGTTCAGAAATGATCCATAAGATGTTTCATTCTTTCAAGGCATCATTTCCTAAATTTGTAGTTGTAGTGATGCATCAAAAATAGATACAAGCGACATGACATGTTGAACCAACATATCCAAACTTGAGCTCTCAAATAGAATCTGCTGGTAGATGGTTGTATTATTTCTACAGGATTAAGGATGTCGTATGACGCATTGTTAAACTGCTTTAAATTTTCCTGGATAAGATCCAATTATACCATATTATAAATTCAATATTCACTTCAGCTGCCTGCAGTCCAAACCCTTGTCAACATGAAGGATTGTGCTATCCTTGGCCGCAAAGTCCGCGTGCAGAAAAGTATTTCTGTTCGTGTGAACCACGGTACCAGGGATACAACTGTGAAGTAGACACGTGTAAGTGTCGTTTCTGTTTACATTAATTTACGAGTTGGCGGAATTTAAGTTAAAACTTCTGCACAGAAAAAAATATGACCCTTGTTAAAACATGTGTAAATATGGAAAGAAAAATAATGCAGACTTTCTACGATTATTTCACAGTGATCAAATTTGCTACATAAGGCAAACACCTTTATGTGGAAACGTGAACTTGCAACAAAAACAATGTGTCACAACCAATGCCCAAAGTAAAACTAACAAATAAGCGACTAACATACATACGCTAAACTAATTGAATAACGGACCTCACGTGTATTGTACACGTAATTCTAAATTTAGCCAAAATAGAATAAGTTTTTTGTTTTCAACAAGATCTTTCATATTTATTCACAAAAAGGCTGGCTACCATGGTTTTGTAAGTATCCCAGGTGAACATTGTCATAATTGAAATTTTCAACAAATCAGATGTGTTCCTTACAATAGAAAGGCAAATAACACGTTCAATTCTTTCACTTGCAAGACTGGCCTGTTTGGTTTTGTAAGTAAAGAGAAAACTGTTTGTAGAGTGCAGCTTAAAAATTCTTGTTAATATTAAACTTCATTTCCTTTAATGTTTTATATCGCCTGTAATAGTGAAAACGCCACGCTTTCTGCAGTATCTGTCTGTATATCAAGTCCAGTCAAGCTTGAGAACCAAGGATCATTAGAGTTGCTTTACAGTCAATGACAGATCTAAATGGGAATACTGGGGACACAGTGTCACATACCCTTAAACTGTATCGTTTACTTCATTTTTGAAGGGGTGACTGCTGTTTATGATCACAGATAAGTCCTTGTTTTGCCGCAATTTGTTACCTATTATGGTAATTAAAACAGATTTTGAGTGGGTAACTAATCAATGGTCAAATAGTTTCTGGTAGTTAATTTACTTTATTTTTTGCTCGAAATGAGGACATCCAGACTGAGAACTTCGTCAATTACTGTTGTTTGTGTTCCCAACGCCCTACTTTTGATCTCTATCAATTCAACTTTGTCGTTATGTCGTTATCAGTGTTGTACTGTAGCATTGTTATCCATGTTGTAGTGGCATGTAACAACTACTGTAAGAACGGTGGTAAATGTAGCATTGCCGCGGGTGGTTCACCTACGTGTGACTGTAGCAATACAGGATTCACAGGACCAACCTGCGAACAACGTAAGTACTGTCATTCTTTCCAACTAAATGTAAAGTACAAGTTTGCGATGCATTCACTCGGGATTGTATTAATTTCAAAATGTTATCTGTGCGTTGTGTCGGAATGTACAAGTAGGTATGGCCATGCATGGATTTCCTTCATACAATTCAACTAGTTTTTTATGACTGTCCGGTTTTGAACTTTCGAGACAAATGCCAAGATTCTGCAGAACCGCAGGCATATTTAGCATTTGTTTTAATGCCGCCTGCTGATTATGGCTGCATAAAGAGTCCCGGATAGGGTGGTCGTAAATGACAGGTGTCGTTGTGTGTACAAATGTATGTTGAATGTGAAATTGTTTTATGTTAATGGCTTTAGTGCACACTTGAAATGCGTTAAGTTTTTTTGTGAATAATTTGTTTAGACATGTAATAAATTAACCTTTACAATTTAAAATCTATTGAGTAAATTGTAGAAACAATTTCACTTTAAATTTAAACTTAAATTAACTTAAAATTTCACTTTACAGCACGCGATTCTAATAGATATTCTTCTTCTTTATAGCGACTCCCTGCATGCAAAATCCCAATTTATGTCAAAACAATGGTTTCTGTGAACCAGCGAATAATATTCGGGGGTACACTTGTGACTGTAGCTTCACGGGATACACGGGGGATAACTGTCAGATCCGCCAAACGCGTATGTATTACCTAGGCTTATTCATTTACTTATATCTGGATTAGGATATATATTCAGTTCTTTATTTTTGATGAATATAATCACAATGAATGTTTATAACCCTCAGGATGGGTCATGTTGTAAAATGAGAAATAATACTCCATATAAATAACAAATTGAAATAGGACTAATCTAGTTGCTGGAATGATTCAGGGTCAATTTAAAAGAGATCTCATGAGAAAACCTGAGAAGTGTCCTCAATGTCATTTCATAAACTTAAACGTTTACAATTCAAAAAAGCTGATAATTTCCATTGAAAGAAACACCCAACACATGTTGACAGACGGCTAAGAATTATTCACCACGTAATTTTAAATGTTTTATTGTTTTCAGTATCGTGCGCTAACAATCCGTGCAACGGTAGAGGTTTCTGTACGGATTTTCCGTCTGATGTGTGGGCCCCGGGCTTCTGGTGCTCGTGCGAGATCCAGTGGGCAGGACAGAGATGTGAGAAACCGAACAATGGCTTGAATTTAGGATTCGATACAACAGCCGGACCCGTCAACCCGTTCAGGCCATTTGGTGGTTATCGTAATGTTAACTTTCCATTCCAAATGCCACCGTTGCACGTCAGACAACAACCGGCTTTCGACTCTATACCGATGCGCCCTGCAGCCCGTCCTCCCGTGGAGAGTGACACTCCTGCCGGCAGAAACAAGCGAGACGCTGACCACATAATGCCACACACGACGGCTATCATCGGACCTCAAAGAAACGTAGTTGGTCCAATAGTACAAAACAGCAGTGCGCCTACCTTAGTTAAATCCTCTAGTTCCAAGAGCTTTGTCCTCAGAGCGGGAAAGCTGCTTAATACAGTAGAGGTTGGTGAGGAGAATGGAACTAATAACGTGGTGACAGGTATGTGATTTACTGAAGAAACATTCGCTCGCCTCATTCGACTTTTGCTGCGTATGTTAAGCCATCTACCTATCTGCTTCTTACAGGTAAGATTCTCACTCTTTTAGTAAGGGATGTTACAATCAAAACACATCACTGATAATTGTCAAATGAGACAACCTTCTGGCCGTTTGTAAATCGATTTGACATTTCCATCCTCTTTCTATCAATTGCATATTGTAAATAGTGTCCACCACCTACAACTCCACAATTGAATCACTTGAAAGATCAAATTCAAATTCGAGGAAACATCGGTGATGGTACCCTGATATTGTAACATTCTGATGATATTTTTTGCAGTTATGTTTAAAAAATCATCACTTTAAAACTAATTATGTTGTTTTACAGATTTTAGTTGTCCTGTTAAAAGTTAAGTTTCTTGGTTTCAGGGGCAGGAAATTATTACATGTTCTGAATTTTTTTGTTGCTTCAGCGCAAAAAGGCTCTGTCCTGATGTTTTTTCCCTTGTTTTGTATATTTTGATTCTTGCATTCTCTGTGTCGGTTAGGTATTTATGTTACATATTGTACTGTGTATTATTTAGCGTCGAGTACCGAAGATCCTTGTTCGGCAATATGTACCACAACGGGGCAAGCACCCTTCTGTTATCTAGCAATTGGTGAAAAAATTTGTGTGTGCCCAACATCCACTGCCGCGTGTCCTATCATAGGTAAAGATGCATACATGTATTTTAAAGTCTGATATGCAGAATGAGAGAAAGACGTGGTACCTGTCCAGAATTCATGCCGGCCAGTTTTCATGACGCGCATTCTGTCCAGGGACAGTTTGCACGCCGTGCATTGTGCAGTTGCGCTCCTCAGATAACAATCTGGGTAAATAGTTGAAATTTGTGTAGACAGTTGTGTAA